>CAUOFW020004791.1:336825-380487 GCA_963454935.2 Ilex paraguariensis
GACGGACCAACTGGCTGTGATGGTGGTTCTCCGAAGATAGGCTCACCCAGGAATGTGTGCTGGAACAGTCGAGTCACCATGACTGACAGCCCATGCATGGTGGACTCTAATGCATCCAAGCACTGAGGTATAGTGTGGGCTGGAGCTGGGGCAAGGTGGTGGAGGTGCTGAAAGAGATGGTCCGACAACTAATGACTCTGGCTTCCTACCTCTTAGTCTCTCACCCCCAATCCTGGCAGCCCTCTTTTGACTGCTAAACTGCCTATGACTCTAGTCTCTAGGGGGAGCAGTGTATCATGGGCATACTGTTTTACCTTAGCCAAGTCGTAGAGCTTAGTGACGAGGCTGCCAAATGGGGGGTATGCCTTTGGCTTTGCGGCCCTGGCAAATTCTCGCATCTCCAACCAAATCAAATAAGCCACTTCCATGGCAACCCCCATCATAAAATGCATGAAGTAATGTAAAATCTGAGTAAATTTAAACTTTTTATGAAAAAGGGCAAAATAGTAATTTGTCACTATAGTACGGGTTGCAAACCTAAAATTTTTTGGTACTCAGATGAAAAAATGGACCTCACTGTTGGATTCCTCTCATAAAATCTAGTTACCCTGTCAAATTTTATCGAATTTCGAGATAGTCAAATTTTTTACGTTTTACGAGACGGTTGAGTATCGGGTAAAACAAAAATGGGATTTTTAATAAAAAAATTCAAAATTTAGAAAATTATCAAATTCAATTTAAAATAAAAATATTTTGAACTTGAACCGAGGTGAAATTTAATCGTTTCGGGGTGAAAACGGACCCGATAAAAGAGGGTCGTGTGGCACAATATGGACCAAGTATTCTAAGACTATATATAGGGGAAAAATCTGATTTTTTTTTGCCCATTTGTGTTCATCCGGTTGGCCAATAGAGAAAAGAGGAAAAAGAGAGAAAGAAATTCACCTTATCTCTACGATCTATGAAGCTCGGGTGCTCAAATCCACTCGGGTGAAGAACAAAAGTTGATCCTCTTGACGTGGGCTACAAGACTATACCAAAAATCGAAGGTTTCACTGAAGTTCCAAAAAAAATGAGATTGGGAGAAATCAAGGGTTTTGGGTGAAATTAGGAGTCTTGAAGGTCTTCTACGTTGATTTCACGCTTCAAGAGGTAGGGTTCCTTCCTACTTAGATTTATTTACAACCTAGGGTGATTATACGAAATGGGCATGTTGATAGAAATTTATATCATTACCTATGTTGTGGAAATTGATGAAATGGGTATGAAAATTGGGTAGAATAAATTTTACCTTGAATTGGGTTATGAATTTGACTCAATGTGATCCATGGAAATGGGTGTTATGTGGGCATGCTATGTGCTTTTATTATGCCTTGTGAATAGAGTGTGTTATTAGCATATAATGTGAAATAACATGCTTGTGATGTATGATTGAATATAAAAATGTTGATTTATGCTTATAGATACATCAACATTGTGATGGAATTGACAATTATATGCTTTGGATATAAATTGGCATGGAATATGTTTAAATGTGGTTAATTTTGCTCACGTGACATTCTTTACGTGTGGACATGACATTGAAATAGCAATGGTGCATTACATTACATTTGCCCGGGAAAAACGTATTCATAGCCATGAGTGTGGTTGTGTGTGTGCATGGTTGATATCAAACATCAAATAGGTGGATGATGGTGGGCTCGGGATAGTTGGATCAAATATTCGACTGAGCCGCTCAGTGTTATGGATAAAGAATTGGGTCGAAGTTAGGAAGAAGGGCTAGACTATCCCTCGGGTGAGAGACCTGGTGATTGGAGACGAACTCTGTTGGTATAAAAGTCCATAAAATGTGTAAGTGTACATCGAACCGTTGGTGGAAGTTCATAAATTCCGTGTCGGTTGGGTGCCGTTGGTGTAAGTTCATAAATACCCAACCCAACCCAAGAAAGACCCGGTGTGTAGCGCCAATGGCGGGGTTTGGAAAGTTGGTTTTTATACTCATGACATACATGGGGGAAGAGGAGCCAGGGAGGGTTCAGGTTGAATTGCATGAGTGAGTCTCATCTCATTTTATGGCATGATTTTCTAAGATTTCAACATTTAATAATATATTCGTTTTAGGATGTTGTTGGCGGTAAAGTGTTGCATGAACATTCATATGTACTTAGGTTGGAGAATAGCCTTGGTAGAAAATACTCTACTGGGCGTGGCTCACCCTATACGGGAAAATATTTCAGGTGCGGGACATACGTCGGTGGAAGGCCCTCACATGAAACCCCAAGGGTGAAGAAAGCCGGAATGTGGCTTTATTTTGAGTTTTGTAAAAAATTTATGTAATTTCTAATTTTGGTATGTAAATATATCGAATTGATTGTAATAGAACTTGTAGGACCATGTATTACATGCAAAAATTCATTATACATGTGTTGGATGGAAATAATATGCTTAGGAATGAGTTTGAAATGAAAAGTAGGTAAAATAGGCAAAATTGGGCAAACCGTACCGGTACCCCAATGCCTAGTGGGTTGATAGTACCGGTACTGTCTTGTCCAGAAGGCAGAGAGTACCGGTATTGATTTTCCAGAAGGCTTTAGAGTACCGGTACCATGAGAGGGTACTAGTACTCCATCCAAAATTTTGAAAATTTAAAAAATTACTTTGCCAAGTTTTTGGGCTATGAGTTCTTGGGTTCCAAGGATATGAATGGGTGTAAATGGAGTATGAATTGCAGTACATTGCTCCACGGTTGGATCCAATGATAAAACAAACACGGGTTTTACGTGTAGGTTGAAATCTCGATAAAGGGGATATTATTAACGTGGAGTCAAGTTGTACGACTATCACGGGTATTTTCCACGGGTTGACGGATGGTCAACGGTTAATAAATGACCCCCGGTTTTAGGGGAGTCTCAAGTAAAGCCAACTTCTCTATGTTTAGGTTCTTCTCCAAACCCCGGGGCATCAAATTATAATGAAGAATTTTATTCAGTACCACGACCAACGCCATTCCCCTAAATGTGGTCAGGTCTTCATAGGTGAAGGCCACATAGTCTATAAGAGTCCTACCCCCATCCACATTGTGTGGGTAGACTAGGGTGGTCAGAGGAGGTCTCTCGTAGCCCATCACTGTGGCTATTGTGTCAGGGATCACCTCAAATGTTTTGTCCCTTACATTTGTCCTCAACTTACTTCCATCGTCACCAAGAACAACTAACTTTTGATAGAATTCCCGACACATCCCCAAGTGGTACCCCTTCACCTCCTCAAACCACAATCTCAAACCCCGTGCTTCAATAATTCTCACAACTTCAACGTTTGGCCCAAGGGAAATTCTATCCACGTACCTCTCACATGTAACCCCCTTCTATTCAATTAGTTGTTTCAGGGCATCATGCTTGGCCTTGGTCCTTCTATCCTCCCTGGCTTGGCTACTAGGGCCCTCTCCAACCCTCTTTCGAGAACTAGAGCCCATTGGTGGAGAGTCCTGGCCCGTCCTCTTCATACGGGCCATGAGGGACAACAGTGTCTGTAGACCTAGAAAAGTCAAAACAATCCACTATAGCATCTCCACCGGCTCAAACATACCCATGGAAATACCACTCATCCTCGCCATTACAATGAAATCAAGTAAGTTTGGGAAAGAACAACAAACAGTGAGTGATTTGGGGGAAAATGGAGCTTTAGGGTTTTGTGGAGAGGCTTGAAATTTTTGGCTAAAATGCTTCGAAATCCAACCCTAATCAAGAGAAAGTGGGAAATTTGAAATTTGGGAAGAGTGATTTGAAAGTTAAAAGAGAGTAGGAGGAGGAAAGAGAGGTTGGATGCAAGAGATGGGTGGGAAATGTGAAGGGTTTTTAAAAAATTTTTGAACTTTAAACCCTCTTTTTTAGTTTTTTGGGCAAAACTTTCTGGAAAGTCGATCAAAACCTTCTGAAAGGTTTTGCTCACTAGACAAAACCTTCCGGAAGGTTTTGTCTTTGCTGCAAAACCATTCCTTTGTACAAAAATTCACATCCACATCAACTGTCTTCAACTCCAAAGCATTTCAATACCCTTTCTAAGACATCTAACCAACTGAAAACTTAAACCACACATATGAACCACAATTGGTTGATCACGCCTAAAGTCATTTTTGAAATTGCTACATGATTTAAGATTTTGATATTTCCAAAGCACAAGTCATGGATTTCTAACTTGAACTACCAACATGTATAACATGAATTCAAACAACAAGGGCATTCCTAACTCTTATCAAATATCAAAAGTTGAGCAATATTCCCCCATCCTTTAAGTAAAGAGCTACCTAACACATCTATCGACTGACCGAACCAAGTACACATGAGCAACACTATGACTTTAAATACTAGTCTAAAGTATGCACATACACATTCATTTTCAAACTCGTGTGTGTGTGCAATTGTACAAGTGATTTAAACATTTACACAATAGAATTTACATTCTCTTTGGCTATTCAAATTAAGCTTTGATGCAACGTCACCAAGGGTGTCTCTCAACAATGAATCACACCTATGCTATTTTGGCATGCCCTCTATGTGTATATGTGAGATAGAATCTTGTGCATGAAACGAAATATGCACACATATAATCCAAAAATGAAGTTTATGCATGAAAGTGAAACAACCATGGCATAATCTCATGAAAGGGATGCTAGGGCACTATATAGCAAACCAACTTCTCTCTCTTTTTTTTTTTTTAAAGTATGCTTCTCCCATGCTTCTTTAGATCATTTAGGACTTCAAGGGTTA
Organism: Ilex paraguariensis; assembly: GCA_963454935.2. NCBI lineage: Eukaryota > Viridiplantae > Streptophyta > Magnoliopsida > Aquifoliales > Aquifoliaceae > Ilex > Ilex paraguariensis. Next base: position 341,592 of record CAUOFW020004791.1, read on the forward strand.
TAATGGGGCCTTGGAGCGATATGTAGGCAAAAGAAATGAAGGATATAGGATAACAAAGACGGTTGTTTCGAGTGAAAGACTTTTATTTTAAAAGCACTTCCCTTTTAATGGAATTTTCATTCTTACACCTTCACCACACTCTTTGTTTCATTTTTTTTCTTTTCCTTAACATTTTCCTTTTCTTTTGATCATTCTTTTCTTCTTGTCACCCCTTTTCTTCCTTTTCTTGGATTTTCATTCTTTTCAATTCAACTCTTTGAGTTTCAACATCATTCACCTTTTTTGTTTGAGTTTCCACACCATACATCCTTCTCTTTTGAAATCACTCATATTCAGCTCTAGGAAGAACCAAGGTAAGGTAGATATTTTTCATTTTCACTGGCTTGGTCAAATGTGTGGCATAGAAACGAATTTTAATTAAGGCTCAATTATGGCACTATGGATAATATTTTCTCAAGAACAAGGCTAAGGCTCAAAATATTCAAAAATGGCCTAAGATCACTTCTAGATAAGCATATGGGGGGCATTATGTATTTCAAGACAAGTCAATCTCTACACAAATGCACCTAACCAAAACTAGCATAACGAGATTATTAAACAAATTTGAAATTTGACGAATTATTTCTTGAGTAAATGTAAGTCCCCTCCAAAAAGAATTGGCACTAAAGCTCTCATGGGTTCTTATTGATCTCTACTATTCATGTCAAGCACTAAAATGTGAACTCAAACTGTAATTTGCCAAAATTACTTATTCAAGGTGCCAATACAGTTGAGTTTAAAAGTAAACCCATATGTGATACTCAGACATAGTATGAACCTCTATAGTGTGCTCATGTATTTAGAGTTCAAAGCAAAGATCAATGTATCACCCAACTCATAACACTCTTAATAAATGAATACAGATCAACATTCAGATATTTTCACAAAAATTTTCAAATTTTTTGATTTTTTCACATAATTTGCACTATTGTGAACGAAAATCTGTATGTATGTGAAATGTGAATTTTTACCCCAAAAAATGAACATTATCAACAAAAAATTTCCATAAATATTCGTGTATCATAAAAATGGTGCACCTCACCCCCCCCCAACTTGTTCCATGCATTGTCTTCAATGCAACAAAAAAGATATGATATGCAATGAAAGACTATCAAATGATGAGTAGGGTTAGAGAACACTTCGCAATTGAGCTTTTGCCAAAAAAAAACACCAATTCCTGTAACTAAGAAAACAACACTATACATGAATTTAAAGTGAGTAAACATAAACAGCTAAAGGAAGTAAAGGGTAACTATACGCTAAAATCATACGAAAAGTCAATCCTCCAACAGTTTGAGTAAACTGGATTCGTCAACTCCTCCTCCACTCCTTGTCCTTCAAAACCCTCAAAAAATGGCTTACGTCTTTGGCCATTGACCTTGAATGTCTGGCCATTCTTGGGGTTTGTGACTTCCACAGTTCCATTGGGATAGGCCACCTTGACAAGATAGGGGTCGTCCTAATGAGATCGAAGTTTGCCTTGGAAAATCAAGAGATANCAACTCATAACACTCTTAATAAATGAATACAGATCAACATTCAGATATTTTCACAAAAATTTTCAAATTTTTTGATTTTTTCACATAATTTGCACTATTGTGAACGAAAATCTGTATGTATGTGAAATGTGAATTTTTACCCCAAAAAATGAACATTATCAACAAAAAATTTCCATAAATATTCGTGTATCATAAAAATGGTGCACCTCACCCCCCCCCAACTTGTTCCATGCATTGTCTTCAATGCAACAAAAAAGATATGATATGCAATGAAAGACTATCAAATGATGAGTAGGGTTAGAGAACACTTCGCAATTGAGCTTTTGCCAAAAAAAAACACCAATTCCTGTAACTAAGAAAACAACACTATACATGAATTTAAAGTGAGTAAACATAAACAGCTAAAGGAAGTAAAGGGTAACTATACGCTAAAATCATACGAAAAGTCAATCCTCCAACAGTTTGAGTAAACTGGATTCGTCAACTCCTCCTCCACTCCTTGTCCTTCAAAACCCTCAAAAAATGGCTTACGTCTTTGGCCATTGACCTTGAATGTCTGGCCATTCTTGGGGTTTGTGACTTCCACAGTTCCATTGGGATAGGCCACCTTGACAAGATAGGGGTCGTCCTAATGAGATCGAAGTTTGCCTTGGAAAATCAAGAGATAAGAGTTGAATGAGATCACTTTTTGGCCAGGCTCAAATGACTTCCTCACAATGGATTTGTCATCAAAAATTTTACCCCGCTCTTTTGGAATCTTAGAGCTCTCATACGCATCTCTTCGAATCTCTTCCAATTCATTCAATTTCTCAAGTTGAAATTCAAAGTCTTTATAGCCCAATAAGCCTGTGTTCCATCTCAACTAGCAAATGGCAAGCCTTTCCATAGACAAGCCAATAGGGAGACATGCATAAGATAGTCTTGTAGGCAGTGCGGTAAGCCCATAGGACATTAGTCAGTCTAGTTGACCAATCTTTTCTATTTGGATTCACCGCCTTTTCTAAAATATTTTTGATCTCCCTATTGGCCAACTCGACTTGACCATTGGTTTGTGGATGGTATGCGGTGGACACCTTATGTGTGACGCAATATTTGTACATCAAAGATGCAAATGGATTGTTACAGAAATGCGATCCACCATTGCTTATCATAGCACAAGGCATCTCAAACCTTGAAAAGATGTTCTCTTTCAAGAATTTGATCACGACTCGGTGGTCATTAATCTTGGTTGGGATGGCCTCCACCCATTTGGACACATAGTCCACTGCCTGTAGAATGTATAGATAGCTAAACGACATAGGGAAGGGACCCATGAAGTCGATGCCCCAACAATCAAATATTTCTATAACAAGTATAGGGGAGAGGGGCAGCATGTTTCTTTGGGTCACACTACCCAAACGTTGACATCTATCACATTCCTTACCTGATTGTAGAACCAATAAAAACCTGATTGTAGAATTTTTACCAAAGTCTACTTCATAGAGAAGTGGCCACCATATGCTTGTGAATGGCAGAATGCAAGGACTCCCACTGTTCATTTTTTGGTATGCATTTTCGCATGACTTGGTCAGGGCAATACTTGAACAGGTATGAGTTGTCGAAGAAGAAGTACTTCACATCCGTCATAAATTTTCTTCGATCCCTCGGGCTCTAATGCAGGGGTATTTGTTCTGTTGCAAGATAATTACATATTTCAGTATACCAAGGACACACAATGAATTGAAAGTAAATGTTCATGAGGGAAGAAATCAAGGATATGAATGTGCTCATCGGCCTTTTGCACCACCAGTCGAGATAAATGATCTGTCACCACGATCTTCNCATGCATAAGATAGTCTTGTAGGCAGTGCGGTAAGCCCATAGGACATCAGTCAGTCTAGTTGACCAATCTTTTCTATTTGGATTCACCGCCTTTTCTAAAATATTTTTGATCTCCCTATTGGCCAACTCGACTTGACCATTGGTTTGTGGATGGTATGCGGTGGACACCTTATGTGTGACGCAATATTTGTACATCAAAGATGCAAATGGATTGTTATAGAAATGCGATCCACCATTGTTTATCATAGCACAAGGCATCTCAAACCTTGAAAAGATGTTCTCTTTCAAGAATTTGATCACGACTCGGTGGTCATTGATGTTGGTTGGGATGGCCTCCACCCATTTGGACACATAGTCCACTGCCTGTAGAATGTATAGATAGCTAAACGACATAGGGAAGGGACCCATGAAGTCGATGCCCCAACAATCAAATATTTCTATAACAAGTATAGGGGAGAGGGGCAACATGTTTCTTTGGGTCACACTACCCAAACGTTGACATCTATCACATTCCTTACAAAATGAAAAACAATCCTTTATAGGAGAGAACCAATAAAAACCTGATTGTAGAATTTTTACCAAAGTCTTCTTCATAGAGAAGTGGCCACCATATGCTTGTGAATGGCAGAATGCAAAGACCTCCCATTGTTCATTTTTTGGTATGCATTTTCGCATGACTTGGTCAGGGCAATACTTGAACAGGTATGAGTTGTCGAAGAAGTACTTCACATCCGTCATAAATCTTCTTCGATCCCTCGGGCTCTAATGCAGGGGTATTTGTTCTGTTGCAAGATAATTACATATTTTAGTATACCAAGGACACACAATGAATTGAAAGTAAATGTTCATTAGGGAAGAAATCAAGGATATGAATGTGCTCATCGGCCTTTTGCACCACCAGTCGAGATAAATGATCTATCACCACGATCTCCATTCCCTTCTTGTCCTTGATTGTCAGATTGAACTCATGAAGTAGGAGGATCCACCTGATAACTCTCAGTTTGGCATCCTGCTTAGAAAATAGATACTTTAAAGTAGAGTGATCAGTATAGACTATTATCAGTAAACCAATGATACAGGATCGAAATTTATCTAATGCAAACACTATCGCTGGCAGATCCTTTTCTGTGGTAGTGTAATTCATTTGGGCTTCATTGAGCATTTTGCTAGCGCATTATATTACATAAGGTCTATTCTCCTTCCTTTGACCAAGCACTGCGCCGACTGCATAATCACTCGCGTCGCACATAAACTCAAATAGTATATCCCACTTGGGTGGTTGCATAATTGTAGGTGTAGTAAGCATGCTTTTGAATTTTGTAAAAGATGCCTCACAATTATCCAACCANTAGTATATCCCACTTGGGTGGTTGCATAATTGTAGGTGTAGTAAGCATGCTTTTGAGTTTTGTAAAAGATGCCTCACAATTATCCAACCACTTGAATGGGACATACTTTGATAATAAATTGGTCAAAGGTCGGGCCAATGAACTAAAATTTTTAATGAAGTGACGGTAAAAACTCGCATGGCTCAGAAATGACCTGATATCCTTGACGACTCTCAACATAGGGAGGTTGGAGATGGTCTTCACCTTTGATTTGTCCACTTCTATCCCCTTCATAGAAATAATGTGCCCAAGCACAATTCCTTGGGTCGCCATGAAGTGACACTTCTCACAATTCAAGATTAAACTTTTCTCCTTGCATCTCTCAAGAACCCTCTCCAAATTCTCCAAACAACCATTGAAAGAATCCCCAAATACCGAGAAGTTATCCATAAAAACCTCTACTATTCTCTCCACCATATCACTGAAGATTCCTGTCATGCAACGTTGAAAAGTTCTCGGGGCATTACATAGCCCAAAAGGCATGCGTCAGTAGGCAAAAGTACCATAGGGACAAGTGAAGGTGGTCTTTTTCTGATCTTCCAATGCAATCTCGATTTGACTGTAGCTGGAGTATCCATCTAAGAAGTAATAGAATAGATGCCCCATTACTCACTCCAACACTTGGTCGAGGAATGACAAAGGGAAGTGGTCTTTCCTTGTGCATAAGTTGAGCTTGCAGTAATCAATGCACACTCTCCACCTAGTGATCACTCTTGTTGGAATAAGCTCATTATCCTCATTTGCCACCACGGTGACTCCCAATTTGTTGGGTACTACTTGCGTGGGGCTAACCCACTTACTATCAACAATCGAAAAAATGATGCCCACGTCAAGTAGTTTTAGCACCTCGTCCCTCACCACATCCTTCATGTTTGGGTTCAACCTTCTTTGTGGTTGTCGAGACGGTTTGGAGTCCTCTTCAAGATAAATATGATGTGTGCAAATGAGGAGCCTTATCTCCTTGATGTCGACAATTGTCCAACCAATAGGCCCTTTATGCCTTCTCAACACTTCCAAGAGATCTTCTTCTTACTTTGTATCTAAGGTTGAGCTAATCACCACCAAAAAGGTCTTGTCCTTCCCACGATATGCATACTTCAGATGAGATGATAGTGGTTTCAATTCCAAATTGGGCTTTTGCTCATTTGATGGGAAAATCTTCTTGTCTTGGTGTGGGAGCTTCTCATTTATAGGGGTCCACTTTTCTACCTCNGTATATCCCACTTGGGTGGTTGCATAATTGTAGGTGTAGTAAGCATGCTTTTGAGTTTTGTAAAAGATGCCTCACAATTATCCTACAACTTGAATGGGACATACTTTGATAATAAATTGGTCAAAGGTCGGGCCAATGAACTAAAATTTTTAATGAAGTGACGGTAAAAACTCGCATGGCTCAGAAATGACCTGATATCCTTGACGACTCTCAACATAGGGAGGTTGGAGATGGTCTTCACCTTTGATTTGTCCACTTCTATCCCCTTCATAGAAATAATGTGCCCAAGCACAATTCCTTGGGTCGCCATGAAGTGACACTTCTCACAATTCAAGATTAAACTTTTCTCCTTGCATCTCTCAAGAACCCTCTCCAAATTCTCCAAACAACCATTGAAAGAATCCCCAAATACCGAGAAGTTATCCATAAAAACCTCTACTATTCTCTCCACCATATCACTGAAGATTCCTGTCATGCAACGTTGAAAAGTTCTCGGGGCATTACATAGCCCAAAAGGCATGCGTCAGTAGGCAAAAGTACCATAGGGACAAGTGAAGGTGGTCTTTTTCTGATCTTCCAATGCAATCTCGATTTGACTGTAGCTGGAGTATCCATCTAAGAAGTAATAGAATAGATGCCCCATTACTCGCTCCAACACTTGGTCAAGGAATGACAAAGGGAAGTGGTCTTTCCTTGTGCATAAGTTGAGCTTGCAGTAATCAATGCACACTCTCCACCTAGTGATCACTCTTGTTGGAATAAGCTCATTATCCTCATTTGCCACCACGGTGACTCCCGATTTGTTGGGTACTACTTGCGTGGGGCTAACCCACTTACTATCAGCAATCAAAAAAATGATGCCCACGTCAAGTAGTTTTAGCACCTCGTCCCTCACCACATCCTTCATGTTTGGGTTCAACCTTCTTTGTGGTTGTCGAGACGGTTTGGAGTCCTCTTCAAGATAAATATGATGTGTGCAAATGAGGAGCCTTATCTCCTTGATGTCGACAATTGTCCAACCAATAGGCCCTTTATGCCTTCTCAACACTTCCAAGAGATCTTCTTCTTACTTTGTATCTAAGGTTGAGCTAATCACCACCAAAAAGGTCTTGTCCTTCCCACGATATGCATACTTCAGATGAGATGATAGTGGTTTCAATTCCAAATTGGGCTTTTGCTCATTTGATGGGAAAATCTTCTTATCTTGGTGTGGGAGCTTCTCATTTATAGGGGTCCACTTTTCTACCTCTTTCAAACTCTCTGATTCCTCTTACTCATCAACTTCCTCTAAATCAAAATTCTTCTCTTCTTCCAACTTTAGCATGCCCAGCAACTCCAAGTGTTCCTCCACCAAGGTGTCAATCCTATTAACTTCATGCACTTCCTCATCATACCCCGGTTGTTTGTTCAAATTGAACACATTGAAGTCCATCATCATGCTCCCGAAAGTAAGCTTCGTGGGACCATTCCTGAAATTAATAATAGCATTAGAGATAGCAAGGAATTGTCTTCCTAATATAACATGGATTTGGGAGCAAGGGTAAGCAACAGGGTGAGTCTTAAGCATAATGAAATCAATAGAAAAATAAAAGTTATCCACTTGAACCAAAACATCCTCAATCACTCCAATCGGTGTTCGAATGCTCTGATCCACCAATTGAAGAGTGATTGAAGTTGGCTTTAACTCTTCCAGTTGGAGTTGCTTGTACACCGAGTAAGGTAGGAGGTTGACACTAGCCCCCAAGTCAAGCAATGCTTGCTCCATTCAATAATTCCCAATTGTTATGGCAATGGTGGGGCAGCCAGGGTCTTTAAAATTTGGCGGGGTGTTTGTCCTCAAGATTGAGCTAACTTGCTCAGTGAGGAATGCCTTCTTGTGGACATTGAGTTTCCTCTTTACCGTGCACAAGTCCTTCAAGATCTTTGCATAAGATAAAATTTGCTTTATCACGTCGAGGAGTGAAATGTTGATTTTCACCTGTTTGAACATTTCAATTATATCAAAATATTTAGCCACCTTGACAGGTTACTTCAAATGATTAGGAAAAAGAGTAGGCATGGGGGAAACAAGCACACTTTCATTAATCAATTTTGTTCTCACCCACTCCAATCACTCACCTCACCCCCTCGGTGTCACCCTTGGTCTCTTTCTCTAATGGCAATGTGGCATTGGGAGAGACTTTTGGTAATATGGTTTTATCAATTTTTTGCTACTTCGAAGGGTGGTGACCACCTTGAGTTGCTCACAAGTCTTGTTGGTGGGCTTGGACGACTCAATCACATGTTGACCCTTAGGGTTCTCTTGGGTTTGAGCAGGAATTTCCCTTCTCTTGTTGTGATAGTCCTATGTGATTGGTAATTTTTGTGAGTTGGGTCCGAATGTCATTAAAAGCTGTGATATTTGGATTGTTGATGGTAGTCTGGCTTTGAATGAAGGAATGAACCACATCCTCCAAACTCCTTTTGTGAGGAGGTTGGTATGTGGATGAATTGGATGGTCTTTGTTGATTAAAATTTTGTGGAGGTTGACTTTGGGAGAAATTTTGTGAAGGTGGGTTTTGCGAATACCCTTGCAGGTTGGGCCGGGGGTATTGAGAGCTAGACGCTTGCCCTTAGCCTTGGCAGTGACTTTGGTATTGACCTTGTTTAGGAGGCATGGGAGATGCATAAGTGTTAGACCCATAAGGAGTAGGATTCTCATTTCTCCAACTAAAGTTTGGGTGATTGTTCCAACCTAAATTGTAAGTGTTTTAATTTGGAGAGAATGAATTTCTCGATTGATTAAAGGAATTAACTTGCTTGTGGTACACTTCCTTAAGCGCCCAATTGTTGGGGCATTCCAATATGGAATGTTCCACACTCTCACAAATCGAGCAAGACTTCTCAATCATTGAAACATTGGACACCTCGTGTCTCCTATTAACCTTAAGACTCTCAAATTTTCTATAAAACTTAGTAATTTTTGAAAGCAAGTCTTCCGGTCTCTCAAGTAATACATCTCTCCCCATGAGCTTGACTACTCCCTTGAGGAGAAGACCTTGGAACATCGGTGGGATCTGTAATGTCCCATGATTTGGTATTCTGTGCTAATGTATTAAAGTATTCTAAGACCTCATCGGGGTCTTTATTCAAAAACTCCCCATTGCACATCATGCGATGAACTGTCTATGGCTCGATGTGATTCCTTCGTAAAAGAAACATACTAATTGACATGGTTTAAAGCCATGGGGTGGAATGGATTGTAGCAATTACTTGTAACAATCTCAACTTTGGTAGAATTTCTTATTGGACTTACTCAAAAAGTTTTGAATTTTTTTTTTTAAAGCAGTGATTTTAGGCACCGGGAAAAATTTGTTTAAAAACTCGGAGAACATTTGATTCCAAGATGTGATGGATCAAGGCTTTAAGGAATTAAGCCACATTTTTGCCTTATCTTTTAGGGAAAAGGGAAACAATTTCATTCTAGCTATATTTTCCATTCCATGATTGGTGAGGAAGGTTGCAACTATTTCTTCAAAATCTTTTATGTGCAAATAGGGGTTCTCCCTTTCAATTCCGTGGAACATGGGATGGAGTTGCAACATCCCCAGCTTAACTAGGAAGAGATGAGCTTGGACCGGCAAGAGGATGCATGAGGGTGTGGTGCTTTGTATGGGTTGAAGGTAATCCCTCATTGACCTCGCCAAAGGCTCAATGTAGATGTTGTTCCCTTCATTCACGGGAGGGGGAAATTACATTTGTGGATTGGTTATTCTAGATTCTTGTCTTATCCCACCCCTTTGCATGTTTGGATTGACACCTACATTCTCAAAATTTATCACCCGCATCCTCGGGTGGGTCTTGGTCAATGTTCATGTTGGGGCCTACGGGTTGTCTAACCAATCGGTTTTGTTTGTCCCATCCCTACATGCAACAAACTATCTATAAATGAAAATATAAACAATAAAAGTATGTACAAGGATCAACGTACCTCAGCCCATGATTAAAATTACGGGACTTACCTCTGTTGTCCAAAAATCACCTTCTCGATTCAAAGCTTTGCCCTCCCCGACAATGGCACCAAATATACTTCCTAGTTTCCATTGTACTCCCTCATCTCTAGACATCATCCCTCAATATGTGTATGGCTTATCGGGATAAAGGAGTGTCAGTCTCCCTCGAAATGATGCAAGGAATAGGGAAATGGAATGATGTAGTGGAATGAATGAAATTTGTGTGTGTGTGAACAAAAATGCTCCCCCAGCGCAGTGAGACTTTTGTGTGTCATTTTTTACTTGAAAACGTATTCCAAGGTCATCTCCTCAGGGAAGGAGGTGAATCGTGTTGAAGGTGATTTTGGTAAAAAAAAAAGTGTAAAAATTTTTTGTTGTTTGAGGGTTGTGATTTGTATCTTGATGGTATGTGAAATGAGAAAAATAAATGTTGGCTAATCCGAAAGATTCACTCCAATGAGAATGCCAAGTCAACTTGAAACCTTCCTCCAATGGTGCATAGATGCTCGATTGATTCGTGGGAAACGAGGGAAGATATGGAAGTGAGGATCCAAACATAACCCATGACAAGTTTACAGGATATCAAAGACTCACAATCACATCCACACTCAACCCAGTCAAACCGAACCATTGTACACTGAGAAGAAAAAAGANGGATCCAAACATAACCCATGACAAGTTTACAGGATATCAAAGACTCACAATCGCATCCACACTCAACCCAGTCAAACCGAACCATTGTACACTGAGAAGAAGAAAAAAAATGAGTTGAAATGGCATACCCAAGAGAAGGTTTCTATTGTATTAGCCAACTTAAAAGCTTAGCTACTCATAATGCAAGCAAGAACATAAACACAATGAAGAGACATTGTAAGAAATGAAGCTTGGAACTTAAACTAATGTAAGAAAACACAAAACTACAGAAAAGTGCATTTAATGCCCATTTGAAGAGCTTTGAGATGAAAACTTAAATGCATTAACAGTTAAAGGTAGAATGAGAGACTAAACTTGAAATGAACTTGCAATAAATGGCATTGAAGACTTTAAACAAATCTTAGAAGATCCTTACATGAGATTACAACATAATGTATTGAAGAAAATGCAAAAATTTTAATTTCTCTCTCTAGCACTATTCATCTTCTTCCTTGGACTTTCTCTCTCTATTACAATGTATATGGAATAATGCTGAATAATGGTGTATATCTTTGCCAAAAATGTCCATGGAGAGCTCTTATAGGTGTGTGCAGACCTTACACCAAAAGGGGGCCGATCGAGATAGGTTGGAGCAGGCCAGGACAAGCCTAGCCTTTCTCTCTTGCCTGGCCCCTTCTCTCTCCTCCTCATAATGCATAAGCTATCCAATTCCAAGTAGAGGTGAGAGGAAACCTATGGATGTGTAAGGAATGTCATAGGATTTGTTAGAGAAATGTAGGTGGGCCCCCTAAATGGCAGAGTTTGAGTTGCAGGTTGTCTAGGCAATTTGGGCAAAACCTTCCGGAAGGTTTATTCTAGTAGGTAAAGCCTTCCAGAAGGTTTCAGTCCAGTAGTCAAAACTTTCTGGAAGGTTTCACTCCAGTAGGCAAAACTTTTCGGAAGGTTTTGGCAATGCAAAAGAAAACCAAGGCAAAACCTTCCAGAATGTTTTTACCAAAACCTTCCGAAAGGTTTTCAACCAACTTGCATTTTCTTGGTTTCTTCACCCTCCAAACCATCCTTTATGTTATCCCCTCATCTTCATTGACTTCAAGCACTTCAATTGGGGCTTAACTCATATCATTTACATCATTTTACCTGCATTCACACAAAACTCCATCAAAACGAAGATTAAACACATGCCTCCCCAAATTCATGACAAAAGCAACTATAAAAGGCATATTAGCATACAATATATGTCATGTTTTTTGTGCTAATCAATGTTCCAATCCTCAAACTAAAGAATGTATTTTTTTCCATTTATTGTGAAGTTGTACTGCTAAACAATCTATTCTCAAATCACTGAGCTCACACTACAATACATTGTTTCACAATCTTTCTCTAGGTTTCATTTACTCTGAATCTGTTTAAGAATGAAATAGATAAATCCCTGTGGAATCGATGTCAGCTTCACCGAGAATATAGCAACTTTTTCACTTGTACTTGATTGTGTATGATTAAGATCAAGTCAGTACCAAGTCACGATATTAAGTAGTGGAGGAAGAAAATCAAATTTGGATAGGAGGAAGGTTATGCCACAGGAAAATTTGGACAGTAATACATAATCTGCGACAAAAACAACACTCAAGGAGATGATATCAAACCACTTCTTCTCGAAAACACCATTGTTAGATCATGTATTGACTAATTTCATGAAGTCTATGTAAATCTCAACCTATTCTATGGTCAAGATGCTACAATAATGAAGATCCAAAAACATTAAATGGAATGGAGGAGATCATGTTTCAAGCTACATCAAAAGAACTCTCCATATGTTCCCCCTTTCTTAGGACAAATGTAATGACCTTAGAGACTTAAGAACCCTTGGTTTTATTTATTAGAATTATGATGATTAGTGTTAAAATGGAATCAATGTTGATCCGTTTATGTCTCCTATGGGATTTTTAAAGAGATTTTAAACCTCTTTCAATTTTAAAAATATAGTTTGAGCCATTATCGGACCCCTCTTGAGCAACATCCTTTACTGTTCAAGAGTACTAGTTTTATGCTTATTTTTAGGCTTAAAAAATTAGCAGAGACTACCCTATATTTGCTAGCCTTAGTAATAGAAGTCTCTAAAGACATAGGATAAAATTTATAAAAAGGCTAAGCATATGGCAGATAGAATAGCCATATAGGTCACTCTCAGGCTGCTTGAGTGATCTTGCGATAGCTCGAGTAATCCTGAGGTCTGCAGTTCTAGTTTGATTCCAATTTCATTCTAGTGTTGTAAAATCCGAGAAAAATTAATTTTTTTATGAAAAAGGGCAAAATGGTAATAGACCTCACCGTTGGATTCATCTAGGGCTCGGATGACAAAATGGACCTCACCATTGGATTCGTCTTACGAAATCTAATTACCCGGACAATTTTGGTCGAATTCTAAGATAGTCAAATTTTTTACGTTTTTCGAAACGACCAAGTGTTAGGAGGTGGCTCAAAAACGACCCAAAAAATAAAATTTTTAAAATTTTATTATTATTTTAAAAATGTTCATATAAAAATATCTTGAACTTAAACTATGATGAACTTTAATTATTTCGGGGCGAAAACAGACCCGAGAATAAGGAATGCGTGGTGCGACGTGGACCAAGCGTTAAAGGGTATAAATATGAAAAAAAGTCTGATTTTTTTTTTAAACCAAGTGAGCTTAATGTTAGAATAGGAAGAGAGGAAAAGGAATTAAAAAATCAAGTTTCAAGACTTCTCTATACTATCTACGAAATTTCATTGGTCAGAATTCTTTGGGCCAAGTATTAAAGTCGATCTACACAATGAGGGCTATGTAACCATACCAAATAGGAAAGATTTCACTGAAGTTTCAAAAATGAGATTTTGGAAAATTCTTGGATTAGTGCTTGGGTTGTGTTCTTGGAGCCTTTTACGGTTGTATTATGCTTCAAGAGATAGGGTTTTCATCATAACTAGGTTTATTTCCAACTTAGGATGAATATATTAAATGGGTAGGCTGTTATGTTTATTTTAACACTTGTCTATTGTAGTTGATTTAATGGAAATGGATAAAATCAATTCTAGTATGAATTGGTAATTAGAAATTGCTAGTTTGTGATTCTTGGAAGTTTTGATAATTGGGTATGTGAAAAATCACTTAATTTAATTTTTTTTTTTTGAGTTATGTAATGAATTTGGGTATTTTATGTGATTACATAATTTGGTACCTTGAAGGTGTTTGATAAAATTCCTATGTGAAATAAAGTGTATTAATTGCATGAGATTATGTGATAATATGCTTGGGAAAAATTGTTGTTAAATGCAAATGTTGATACATGCTCATGATATATTGATATGATGAAGATTCACAAAAATTATATGCTTTGGATATAATTGGTCATTTTATGTGTTGAAATGGAGTTGAGATTGTTCATATGGCATTCATAGCAATTTTGGACATAATATTGAATTTGCAATCGTATATTACATTGCATATTTACGGAGACATCGCATTCTTGAGCGTTAACTTGAGTGTGGGTGTGGGTGCATGACTTGATCTAACACCATTCTTGGTGAATTATTCATGGGCTCGAGATAGTTAGGCCGAGGTTCGACTGAATCATATGGTGTGCATTGAAAATAGGGTAGCAAGAAGGGCTAAAAAATTCCTCGGGTGCAAGACCCCATGATTGAGATACACACTCACTTGGTTCAGCCCATAAGGTATGTGGGTGTATGCAGAACTCTTGGTGGAAGTCCATGAATTCCATGTGGGTTGGGTGACCCTTGGTGTAAGTCTATGAATACCCACCCCAAGAAAGACTTGAGATTTATAATGGTCATTTGATGTGCAACATAAATGATGGATTCATATACATTGGCATGACACGTGTTATAGGAGTCAATGAATGGATCGGGTTAAAGTGCATGAGTGAGTCTCATCTCATTTCATAGCATGACATGGTGATTTTCAACATTGAATCGCATATTCTTGATTGGAATGGTTGTTGCTTGTTGAATGTTGCATGTGGACACTTCATATGCACTTAGGTTGGGGAGTCATATCTTTAAGAGATACTCTATTGAGCGTGGCTTAATCTTTATGGGAAAACATTTCAAGTATGGGTTATACGCTAGTGGATGGTTCGTATTTGGGGCCTCAAGAATGAAGAAAAGTCGACTTGTGGCTTTTAATTCACGTTTTGTAAAACTATTGTGAAAAACTATGCTTTTGTAAAAAATTCACTAAGTTAATTTTTGGGTATGTAATGTATGTAAAATAATTGTAATCGAACTCGTATGAACTATTTTTAATGTAACATTGCATGTTATTATATGAGTATGGATAAATGGACCCAGTGTGGTCAATGTTTACTCATAAATAGACCTGATGTGGTTAATGTTTACTCATAAATGGACATGGTATGGTCAATGTTGTATGATTACATAGGTTGTGTTTTGTGTAGAGTTCCCCGTACAAATGGGACTCTGGCCGAATTTTGTTAAATTATGGATCCCGGTAAATGATTAGCACAAAAAACATGGGCTGAGGTACGTTGCTCCTTGTACATACTTTTGTTGTTTGGATTTTCAATTGTAGATAGTTTGTTATATGTGGAGACAGGACGAACAAAACCGATTAGTTAGACAACCCTTAGGCCCTAATATGAACATTGACCAAGACCCACCCGAGAGAATGTGGGTGATAATTTTAAGAATGTAGGTGCCAATCTAAACATTCAAAGGAGTGGGGGAGGACAAGAACCTAGAATACTCAATCCACGAATGCAACTTCCCCCTTTGGTGAATGAAGGGAACAACATCTACATTGAGCCTCCGGGGAGGTCAATGGGGGATTACCTTCAACCCACATGATGCACCACACCCTCATACATCCTCTTGCCGGCCCAAGCTTATCTCTTCCTAGTTAAGCTAGGGATGTTGCAACTCCTTCCTACGTGCCACAGGATTGAAAGGGAGAACCCCTATTTGCACATAAAGGATTTTGAGGAGATAGTTGCAACCTTCCTCACCAATCATGAAATGGAAGATATAGCCAGGATGAAATTGTTTCCCTTTTCCCTGAAAGATAAGGCAAAAATGTGGCCTAATTCCTTGAAGCCTCAATTCATCACATCTTGGAATCAAATGCTCTCTGAGTTTTTAAACAAAATTTTCCCGGTGCCTAAAACCATCGATTTGAAAAAATAAATTAAAAACTTTTTAGAGAAGCCCAATGAGCATTTCTACCAATGTTGGGATCGGTACAAGGAATTGCTTCAATCCATTCCACACCATGGCTTTGAACCATGGTAATTGGTGAGTTTCTTCTATGAGGAAATCACACCGGGCCATTGATAGTTCATCAACATGATGTGCAATCGGGAGTTTTTGAACAAAGACCCCAATGAGGCCTTAGAATACTTTAATATATTGGCACAGAATGCACAATCATGAGACATTATGGATCCCACCGATGTACCAAGGTCTTCTCCTCAAGGGAGTGGGCAAGCTCATGAGGGAGGGAGGGATTTATGACTTGAGAAATCGATNTATTGGCACAGAATGCACAATCATGAGACATTATGGATCCCACCGATGTACCAAGGTCTTCCCCTCAAGGGAGTGGGCAAGCTCATGAGGGAGGGAGGGATTTATGACTTGAGAAATCGATAAGACTTGCTTTCAAAAATTTCCAAGTTATCAAGGAAGATTGAGAGTCTTGAAGTCAATAGGAGACACGAGGTGTCTAATATTTCAAATATCAAGGAGGCTTGGTCGATTTGAGAGAGTGTGGAGCATTTCATATCGGAGTGCCCCAACATTCCGGCACTCAAGGAAGTGTATCACGAGCAAGTCTATGCATTTAATCAAACAAGACAATCATTCTCCCCTCATTCAAACACATACAATTCTGGTTGGAGTAATCACCTGAACTTTAGTTGGAGAAATGATAACCCCAATCCTCATGGTTCAAATGCATATACACCCCCCGTGCCTCTTAGGCAAAACCAATATCAATCCCAAGGTCATGCATCTTGCTCCCAATACCCCTGGTCCAATCTGCAAGGGTATTCATCAAATCCAGCCCCACAAAATTTCTCCCAAAGTCCACCTCCCCAAAGTTTTTCCCAACAAGGGTCNCATCAAATCCACCCCCACAAAATTTCTCCCAAAGTCCACCTCCCCAAAGTTTTTCCCAACAAGGGTCATCCAATCCTCCTACCTACCAACCTCCCCATAAGAGGAACTTGGAGGATGTGCTTTACAACTTCATCCAAAGCCAAACCGTCTTCAATGACAACATTTTGGCTCAACTCACAAAAATTACCAATCACATAAGGTTATCACAACAAGAAAAAGGGAGATTTTCCACTCAACCCTAAGAGAACCCTAAGGGCTAACATGTGATTGAGTCTTCCGAGCCCACCAAAAGGAGTTGTGAGCAACTCAAGGTGGTTACCACCCTTCGTAGTTGCAAACAACTCGATAAGACTATTGTGCCAAAGGTCTCACCCAAGGCCACATTGCCTATAGAAAAAGAAACCATGGGTGACTTCGACGAGGTTGTGGTACCTGAGAAGAAAAAAATGGTTAACCAAAGTGTTCTTGTTTCCCCCATACCTACGCCTTTTCGTAATCGCTTGAAGCCACCTGTCAAGATGGCTAATTATTCTGATATCATTGAAATGTTCAAGTAGGTGAAAATAAACATTGCACTCCTCGACGTGATAAAGCAAATTCCATCTTATGCTAAGATCTTGAAAGACTTATGCACGGTNCTAACATGTGATTGAGTCTTCCGAGCCCACCAAAAGGAGTTGTGAGCAACTCAAGGCGGTTACCACCCTTCGTAGTTGCAAACAAATCGATAAGACTATTGTGCCAAAGGTCTCACCCAAGGCCACATTGCCTATAGAAAAAGAAACCATGGGTGACTTTGACGAGGTTGTGGTACCTGAGAAGAAAAAACTGGTTAACCAAAGTGTTCGTGTTTCCCCCATACCTATGCCTTTTCCTAATCGCTTGAAGCCACCTGTCAAGATGGCTAATTATTCTGTTATCATTGAAATGTTCAAGTAGGTGAAAATAAACATTCCACTCCTCGACGCGATAAAGCAAATTCCATCTTATGCTAAGATCTTGAAAGACTTATGCACGGTGAAGAGGAGACTCAATGTCTACAAGAAAACATTCCTCATTGAGCAAGTGAGCTCAATTTTGAGGATAAACACCCCTCCAAAGTTTAAAGACCCTGGCTACCCTACCATTGCCATAACAAACGGGAATTGCCGGGTGGAGCAAGTACTCCTCGATGTACCAACAACTCTGGCTCTAAGAATTGAAACTTACTCGAATCATACTTCAACTGGCGNCCCCTCCAAAGTTTAAAGACCCTGGCTACCCTACCATTGCCATAACAAACGGGAATTGCCGGGTGGAGCAAGTACTCCTCGATGTACCAACAACTCTAGCTCTAAGAATTGAAACTTACTCCAATCATACTTCAACTGGTGAACTGTAGTGTTAGAACACCGAGGGAAGTAGTTGAGGATGTTTTAGTGCAAGTCGATAAATTTTACTTTCCTGTTGATTTTATTGTGCTTGAAAACCCGGTTGCAAATCTTAGCTCCCAAATCCCCTTCATACTTGGTAGACCTGTTCTTGCCACATCTAATGTTGTGATTAATTGCAGGAATAGTCTTATGAAGCTAGCATTTGGGAACATGACTATGGATCTCAATGTGTTCAACTTGTCCAAGCAACTGAGGGACGACGAGGAGGTGCATGAAGTCAATAGGATTGACATTTTGATGGAAGAACACTTGGAGCTTTTGGCTATCTTGAGAGTTGAGGATGAGGGTCTTGATATGGAAGAGGTTGATGAGAAATAGTAGTTGGAGAGCTTGAAAAGGGTAGACAAATGGATCCCTACATTTGAGAAGCTTCCACACCAAGAAAAGAAGATCTCTCCATCGGATGTACCAAAACCTGTNCCCTACATTTGAGAAGCTTCCACATCAAGAAAAGAAGATCTTTCCATCGGATGTACCAAAACCTGTGTTCGAGTTGAAGCCATTACCATCCCATCTTAAGTATGCATATCTTGGGGAGGACAACACCTTTCCATTGGTGATTAGCTTAACCTTGGATCCAAAGCAAGAAGAAGATCTCTTGGAAGTGTTAAGGAGGCATAAGGGGCGNAGTTGAAGCCATTACCATCCCATCTTAAGTATGCATATCTTGGGGAGGACAACACCTTTCCAGTGGTGATTAGCTTAACCTTGGATCCAAAGCAAGAAGAAGATCTCTTGGAAGTGTTAAGGAGGCATAAGGGGTGATTGGTTGGATAATTGCCGACATCAAAGGTATAAACCCAATCATTTGCACACACCGTATCTATCTTAAAGAGGACTCCAAACCGTATCAACAACCACAAAGAAGGTTGAACCCAATCATGAAGGAAGTGGTGAGAGACGAGGTGTTAAAGCTACATGACGTGGGCATCATTTTTCCAATTGCCGATAGTAAGTAGGTTAGCCCCATGCAAGTAGTCCCTAAGAAGTCGGGAGTCACCATGGTGGCAAATGAGAATAATGAGCTTATTCCAACAATGGTAATCACCGAATGGAGGGTGTGCATTGACTACTACAAGTTTAACTAATGCACAAGAAAGGATCACTTCCCATTGCCATTCCTTGACCAAGTGTTGGAACGAGTGGCAGGGCATCTATTCTATTGCTTTTTAGATGGATACTCTTGCTACAATTAAATCGAGATTACATTGGAAGATCAAGAGAAGACCACCTTCACTTGTCCTTACAGTACTTTTGCCTACTGTCGCATACCTTTTGGGATATGTAATGCCCTTGGAACCTTTCAACGTTGCATGATGGGGATCTTCAGTGACATGGTGGAGAAGATAGTGGAGGTATTCATGGATGACTTCTCAGTATTTGGCGATTCTTTCAATGGTTGTTTGGAGAGAGTTCTTGAGAGATATGAGGAGAAGAGCTTAGTTTTGAATTGGGAGAAGTGTCACTTTATGGTGACACAAAGAAATGTGCTCGGACACATTGTTTGGGAAAAGGGGATAGAAGTGGATAAATCAAAGGTTGAAGCCATTTCCAACCTCCCTACACCAAAGGTCATAAAGGATATCAGGTTATTTTTGGGCCATGTTGTCTTTTATCATTGTTTTATTAAGGACTTTAGTGCATTGGCCTGACCTTTGATCAATTTACTATCTAAGGATGTCCCATTTGAGTGGTCAGATAATTGAGAGGCACCTTTTACAAAATTCAAGGCATGCTTACTACACCTCCAATTATACGACCACCCAAGTGGGATTTACATTTTGAGCTTATGTGCTACACGAGTGATTACGCGGTCGACACAGTGCTTAGTCAAGGGAGGATAAGAGACAGTATGTAATGTACTATGCTAGCAAAACCCTTAATGAAGCTCAAATGAACTATACCACAACTGAAAAGGAGTTGGTAACAGTAGTATTTACATTAGATAAATTTTGGTCCTACATCATTGGTTCACCTATAGTAGTCTATACTGATCACTCTGCTTTGAAGCATTTGTTGTCTAAATAGGATGCAAAAATGAGACTCATTAGGAGGATACTCTTCCTACAAGAATTCAATTTGACGATCAAAGATAATAAAGGAGTTGAGAACGTGGTGGCAGATCATTTATC
Source organism: Ilex paraguariensis (assembly GCA_963454935.2). Taxonomy (NCBI): domain Eukaryota; kingdom Viridiplantae; phylum Streptophyta; class Magnoliopsida; order Aquifoliales; family Aquifoliaceae; genus Ilex; species Ilex paraguariensis. The sequence goes on from CAUOFW020004791.1 coordinate 361,898, forward strand.
CCGACTGGTGGTGCAAAAAGCTGATGAGCCATTCCTATTCCTAATTTCTTCCCTAATGAACATTTACTTTCGATTCATTCTATTTGTTCATGATATGCTGACATATGTAACTATCTTGCAACAGGACAAATACCACTGCATTAGAGCCCAGGGGATCGAAGAAGATTTATGGCAGATGTGAAGTACTTCTACTTCGACAACCAATACCTGTTCAAGTATTTCCCTAACCAAATCATGCAAAGACGTGTACCAGAAAATGAACAGTGGGAGGTCCTTGCATTCTGCCATTCACAGGCATGCGGTGGCCTCTTCTTTGCGAAGAAGACTTTGGCAAAAATTTTATAGTCAGGTTTTTATTGGCCCTCTCTTATAAAGGATTGTATTTTATTTTGTAAAGAATGTGATAGATGTTTGGGTATTGTGACCTGAAGGAACATGAAGCCCTTTTCCCTTGTACTTGTTATAGAAATATTTAATTATTGGGGTATCGACTTCATGGGTCCCTTCTTCATGTCATTTGGCTATCTATACATTCTTCTGGTAGTGGACTACGTGTCCAAATGGGTGGAGGTCATCCCAACCAAGACCAATGACCACCGGGTCATGGTCAAATTCTTAAAAGAGAACATCTTTTCGAGGTTTGGGATGCCTCATGCTATGATAAGCAATGGTGGATCACATTTTTGTAATAGTCTATTTGTGTCTTTGATGCACAAATATGGCATCACACATAAGGTGTCCACCGCATACCACCCACAAACCAATGGCCAAGCCGAGTTGGCCAATAGGGAGATCAAAAATATCTTAGAAAAGATTGGTCAACTAGACTGACCAATGCCCTATGGGCTTACCACACTACCTACAAGACTGTCTTAGGCATGTCTCCCTACCGGCTCGTCTATGGAAAGGCTTGCAATTTTCCAATTGAAATAAAACACAAGGCCTATTGGACCATAAAGACTTTGAACTACAATTTGACAATGGCCAAAGAACATAGGAAGCTAGAATTGAATGAATTAGAAGAGATTTGAAGGGATGCGTATGAGAGCTCAAAAATTTCAAAACAGCAGGCTAAGATCTTTCATGACAAATCCATTATGAGGAAGTAATTCAAGCCCGGCCAAAAAGTGCTCTTATACAACTCTCGTCTTTTAATTTTCCAAGGTAAACTTCGATCCCGTTGGTTCGGCCCCTATTTTGTCAAGGTGGCCTACCCCAATGGAGCTGTGGAAGTCAAAAACCCCGAGAATAGTCAGACATTCAAGGTCAATGATCAAATATTTAAGCCATTTTTCAAGGGTTTTGAAGGACAAGGAGTGGAAGAAGAGTTGACGGATCTGGTTTACCTGGACTTGTTGAAGGATTGACTTTTCTTATGATTTTTAGTGTACAGTTACTTTTTACTTCCTTTGGTTGTTTATGTTTACTCACTTTAAATTCGTGTATAGTGTTGTTTTCTTAGTTGCAGGTATTGGTGTTTTTGGTAAAAGCTCAATTGCGAGGTGTTTTCTAACCCTATTAATTATTTTACAATCTTTCATTGCATATCATATCTTTTTTGTTACATTGAGGACAATGCATGGAACAAGTTGGGGGGTGAGGTGCACCATTTGTTTATTACACCAATATTTGTGGAAATTTTTTGTTGATAATGTCAATTTTTGCAGTTGAAATTCACCTTTCACATACATAAAAATTTTTGTTTANTTCAGAGTCAGAGTTCGAGACCGAGGACAAAGATGCTTTTGACGAGGATGATGATTGAGGAGTTTTTGTATTTTTTTTTTGAATGTTGGTTGTACACAATTAGCGTTCTTAGATCGGCCAGTAGAAGTGCCTTTAGGTTTTGGCCATTCTTGTTTGGAACTAGACTCCATTGTAAAGAACTTTTTGAAATGATCAATGAAATAACACATTTATTTTGTTTAATCATTGCCCAAATGCTATTTATTCAATTGTAATATAATTTTTGTATTTTGATTGTTATGGATGGTGTGATTGTNACAATGCATGGAACAAGTTGGGGGGTGAGGTGCACCATTTGTTTATTACACCAATAGTTGTGGAAATTTTTTGTTGATAATGTCAATTTTTGCAGTTGAAATTCACCTTTCACATACATAAAAATTTTTGTTCACAATAGTGCAAATTATGTGAAAATTTTGAAATTTTTTGTGAAAATATCTGAATGTAGATTTGTATTCACTTATTAAGAGTATATGGGTTTGTTGATGTGTTAATCTTTGCTTGAATTCTGAATAGATGAGTACACTATAGAGTTTTGTCCTATGCTTGAGTATCACTTATGTGTTTGATNAAATTATGTGAAAATTTTGAAATTTTTTGTGAAAATATCTGAATGTAGATTTGTATTCACTTATTAAGAGTATATGGGTTTGTTGATGCGTTAATCTTTGCTTGAATTTTGAATACATGAGTACACTATAGAGTTTTGTCCTATGCTTGAGTATCACTTATGTGTTTGATTTTGAACTCAACCATAAGTGCACCATGAACTTGTAATTTTGGCAATTTACGAATTGAGTTCACATTTAGTGCTTGACATGAATAGTGGAGATGAGTAAGAACCCATGTGAGTTTTAATGTCAATCCTTGTTTGGAGGGAACTTACATTTACTCAAGGAACAATTTTTCAAATTCAAATTTGTTCAATAGTATCATTTTGCTTGTTTTGGCTAGGTGCATCTGTGTAGTTGATTGACTTGTCTTGAAATGCATAATGCTCCCCCATGCTTATCTAGAGGTGATCTTAGGCCATTTTTTTTTTTTTTAATATTTTGAGTCTTAGCCTTGTTCTTGAGATAATATTATCCCTAGTGCCGTGATTGAGCCTTAATTGAAATTCATTTTTATGCCACACATTTGACCAAGCCAATGAAAATGATAAATATTTACCTTACCTTGGTTGTTCCTAGAGTTGAATATGAGATTGTAAAAGAGAAGGATGTATAGTGTAGAAACTCAAATAAAAGGGGTGAATGAGGGTGAAACTCAAAGAGTTAAATTGAAAAGAATGAAAATCCAAGAAAAGGAAGAAAATGNTATAGTGTGGAAACTCAAATAAAAGGGGTGAATGAGGGTGAAACTCAAAGAGTTAAATTGAAAAGAATGAAAATCCAAGAAATGGAAGAAAATGGGTGAGAAGAAGAAAAGAATGATCAAAAGAAAAGGAAAATGTTAAGGAAAAGAAAGAAAAGAAACAAAGAGTGTGGTGAAGGTGTAAGAATGAAAATCCCAGTAAAAGGGATGTGCTTTTAAAATAAAAGTCTTATCACTTGGAACAAACCTCTTTGTTATCCTATAGCCTTCATTTCTTTTGCTTACATATCGCCCCAAGGCCCAATTATAACCTTTGAAGTCCTAAATGATCTAGAGAAGCATGGGAGATGCATGCTTTTAAAGAAAAAGAGAAGTTGGTTTGCTATATAGTGCCCTAGCATCCCTTTCATGAGATTATGCCAAGGTTGTTCCACCTTCATGCATAAACTTCATTTTTGAATTAAATGTGAGCATATTTCGTTTCGTGACTAGAGAGGGTCCTAGCTCCCAAGATAAGGCGGAGCAGAGGATGAATGTGAGGCACGACACCAAAAAATAAAGGATTGAGGAGAAGGTTGTAACTTGTGAGCGATATGTGGATAAAGATTCACTGGGACCTATAAATGAGGTGGTGAAAATTATTGAACAACGAGGGTTAAGATTGTGGTTTGAGGAAGCTAAGGGACACAATTTAGGCTTGTGTCAAGAATTTTACCAAAAGTTGTCGATTTTTGGTGATGACGGGCAAAGGTTAAGGACAAATGTGAGAGGTAAGACATTTGAGGTGACCCCCACTACGATTGCCACAATGATGGGGTTTGAGAGGCCTCCCCCAACCACCCCGATTTACCCACACAATGTGGATGGGGGGAGGACTCTAAGGGACTACATGGCTCTCACCTATGAAAACCCGACTATGTTTAGTGGAACAACATTGGTCGGGGGCCTCAAGCATTCATATGGAATAATGAACAAAGTCCTTCATTATAATTTGATGCCACAGGGTTCCGAGAAGAACCAAGCATAGAGAAGTTGGCTTTACTACATGCATTTATGACTAGGGTTGCCATTGACGTGGTGTATTTTATTTGGTTAGAGATGCGGGAGTTTGCCACGGTTGTAAAGCCAAAGGCAAACCTCCCCTCTGGTAGCCTTGTCACCAAGCTCTATGCTCATGCCAAGGTGAAAATGTACACACATGATGCACAGCTCCCCTAGAGACTGGAGCTATACGGAAATCTAAAAGTCAGAAGATGCAGGACTGGGGGTGAGAGAGCTAGGGCTCTGAGGGCACAGCTGCCAGATGCTGGGACATCTTCTTCAGCACCTCCACCTTCTGCTCCTGCACCTGAAGCTACTCCTGCCCGTACCATTCCTCAGTGCTTAGACGCATTAGAGTCGACCATACACAGCCTAATGCTCATGGTTACAAGGCTCTTCCAGCATACTTTCTCGGGTGAGCCTATCCCTGGAGTACCACCATCACAACCTCTAGTTGGACCCTTGACCAAGGCTCATGTGCCATCCATGACGGTCGAGGTCGATGACAATGATGATGATGATTCAGAGTCAGAGTTCGAGACCGAGGACAAAGATGCTTTTGACGAGGATGATGATTGAGGAGTTTTTGTATTTTTTTTTTGAATGTTGGTTGTACACAATTAGCGTTCTTAGATCGGCCAGTAGAAGTGCCTTTAGGTTTTGGCCATTCTTGTTTGGAACTAGACTCCATTGTAAAGAACTTTTTGAAATGATCAATGAAATAACACATTTATTTTGTTTAATCATTGCCCAAATGCTATTTATTCAATTGTAATATAATTTTTGTATTTTGATTGTTATGGATGGTGTGATTGTATGAATAGATTGTGTTTTAATTTATAGCTTGTAGTTGGAAATAATGTTTGCTAGGGACTAGCAAAACTCAAGTTGGGGGGGGGGGTGTTACTAGCACAAAAACATGACATATAGTGTATGCTAATATGCCTTTTATACTTGCTTTTGTCATGAAATTGGGGAGAAATGCGTTTAATCTTCCTTAAGATGGAGTTTTGTGTGAATGCAAGAAAAAAAGATGTAAATGATATGACTTAAACTCCCATTGAAGTGTTTGAAGTCAATAAAGATGAGGAGATAGATTAAAGGAAGGTTTGGAGGGTGAAGAAATCAAGAAAAATGCAAGTTGGTTGAAAACCTTCCGGAAGGTTTTGCCTTGGTCTTCTTTTGCACTTCCAAAACCTTCTGGAAGGTTTTGCCTACTGGATTAAACCTTCCGGCAGGTTTTGCCTACTAGATTGAAACCTTCCGGAAGGTTTTACCTGTTGGTTACTTCATTTAACTGTTCCTGCACAAATCTTTCGGAGGGTTTTTGTCAACCTTCCGAAAGGTTTTGCCCAGTTTGCCCAAACAACCTACAACTCAACTCTACAACTTAGGGGTCCCACTTACACTTCTCTAAAAAGTTCTCTGAAATTCCTTACATGTATAGAAGGATTCCCTCACCCCTACTTGGACTTTGAAGGCCTTGACATTAATGAGGAGGAGAGAGAAGAGGCTTGTCCTAGCCTACAACACTCCATCAAATCAGCCCCCTTTTAGTGTAAGGCCTACCACACACCTATGAGAGCTCTCCATTTGGAAAGGATATATGCCATTATTCATTATTATTCCATATAGATTGTAATATATAGAGAGAGAGAGAGAGTCCAAGGAAGAAGATGAATAGTGCTAGAGAGAGAAGTTAATATTTTTCAATTTTCTTCAATACATTGTCTTGTAATCTCTTGTAAGGATCTTTTAAGCTTTGTTTAATGTCTTTAATGTCATTTATTGCACGTTCATTTCAAGTTTAAATCTCTATTCTATCTCTTTCACCATTAATGCATTTAAATTTTCATCTCAAAGCTCTTCAAATGGGCATTAAATGCACTTTTCAATAGTTTTGTGTTTTCTTACATTAGCTTAAGTTCCAAACTTCATTTCTTATAATGTCTCTTCATTTTGTTTATGTTCTTGCTTGAATTATGAGTAGCTAAGCTTTTATGTTGGCTAATCCAAGGGAGACCTCATCTTGGGTATGTCATTTCAACTCATTTTCTTTCCTCCTCTCAGTGTACAAATGTTCAGTTTGACTGGGTTGAGTGTGGACGTGATTGTGAGTCTTTGATATCCTGTAGACTTGCCATAGGTTATACTTGGATCCTCATTTCTATCTCGTTCCGTTTTCATTTCAAATACCATCAAGATACAAATTTCAACCCTCAAACAACAAAAGATTTTACACTTTTCCTGTCACCAAAGTGAGGAGGTTTGAGGATGACTTGAAATTGTCCATCTAGGATAAAATTATGGGGCATTGCCTACAAGACTTGGACTTAATGGTTGAGACAGCTATGGCCATTGAGAGAGAGGTTGATGACATACGCAACATCTAAGAAACGGGTGCTATGGACAAGAAAAAGGAAGGTCAATCCTCTTCTTCTAGTTTGGTGAAGAAGAATAAGACTTTTACTGCAAAGAGACAACAGGGATAAGGCCACGGCTATCAAGGCCAAGGACGATCCTCCCAAGGCAGGGAAAACTTTAGGACCACCTATCAGGCTGGTCAAAAGACTTGTTATTCATGCCACTAGCCAAGATACGTGAGGCGGGATTGTCCTCAAAGACAGTGATTCCAGAGTTATGAGACACCTTATTCCTAGTCATTAGTGGGATAATCACAAACTCAGTACATACCTTCCTACCCCACCATGGGCCAGGGAAGCCAATAACAGTTCCAAGGTGCTGCACAGACCCCTACCATTTCATAAGTAGGGATGCTGCAATCAGGNGGGGGGGTGTTACTAGCACAAAAACATGACATATAGTGTATGCTAATATGCCTTTTATACTTGCTTTTGTCATGAAATTGGGGAGAAATGCGTTTAATCTTCCTTAAGATGGAGTTTTGTGTGAATGCAAGAAAAAAAGATGTAAATGATATGACTTAAACTCCCATTGAAGTGTTTGAAGTCAATAAAGATGAGGAGATAGATTAAAGGAAGGTTTGGAGGGTGAAGAAATCAAGAAAAATGCAAGTTGGTTGAAAACCTTCCGGAAGGTTTTGCCTTGGTCTTCTTTTGCACTTCCAAAACCTTCTGGAAGGTTTTGCCTACTGGATTAAACCTTCCGGCAGGTTTTGCCTACTAGATTGAAACCTTCCGGAAGGTTTTACCTGTTGGTTACTTCATTTAACTGTTCCTGCACAAATCTTTCGGAGGGTTTTTGTCAACCTTCCGAAAGGTTTTGCCCAGTTTGCCCAAACAACCTACAACTCAACTCTACAACTTAGGGGTCCCACTTACACTTCTCTAAAAAGTTCTCTGAAATTCCTTACATGTATAGAAGGATTCCCTCACCCCTACTTGGACTTTGAAGGCCTTGACATTAATGAGGAGGAGAGAGAAGAGGCTTGTCCTAGCCTACAACACTCCATCAAATCAGCCCCCTTTTAGTGTAAGGCCTACCACACACCTATGAGAGCTCTCCATTTGGAAAGGATATATGCCATTATTCATTATTATTCCATATAGATTGTAATATATAGAGAGAGAGAGAGAGTCCAAGGAAGAAGATGAATAGTGCTAGAGAGAGAAGTTAATATTTTTCAATTTTCTTCAATACATTGTCTTGTAATCTCTTGTAAGGATCTTTTAAGCTTTGTTTAATGTCTTTAATGTCATTTATTGCACGTTCATTTCAAGTTTAAATCTCTATTCTATCTCTTTCACCATTAATGCATTTAAATTTTCATCTCAAAGCTCTTCAAATGGGCATTAAATGCACTTTTCAATAGTTTTGTGTTTTCTTACATTAGCTTAAGTTCCAAACTTCATTTCTTATAATGTCTCTTCATTTTGTTTATGTTCTTGCTTGAATTATGAGTAGCTAAGCTTTTATGTTGGCTAATCCAAGGGAGACCTCATCTTGGGTATGTCATTTCAACTCATTTTCTTTCCTCCTCTCAGTGTACAAATGTTCAGTTTGACTGGGTTGAGTGTGGACGTGATTGTGAGTCTTTGATATCCTGTAGACTTGCCATAGGTTATACTTGGATCCTCATTTCTATCTCGTTCCGTTTTCATTTCAAATACCATCAAGATACAAATTTCAACCCTCAAACAACAAAAGATTTTACACTTTTCCTGTCACCAAAGTGAGGAGGTTTGAGGATGACTTGAAATTGTCCATCTAGGATAAAATTATGGGGCATTGCCTACAAGACTTGGACTTAATGGTTGAGACAGCTATGGCCATTGAGAGAGAGGTTGATGACATACGCAACATCTAAGAAACGGGTGCTATGGACAAGAAAAAGGAAGGTCAATCCTCTTCTTCTAGTTTGGTGAAGAAGAATAAGACTTTTACTGCAAAGAGACAACAGGGATAAGGCCACGGCTATCAAGGCCAAGGACGATCCTCCCAAGGCAGGGAAAACTTTAGGACCACCTATCAGGCTGGTCAAAAGACTTGTTATTCATGCCACTAGCCAAGATACGTGAGGCGGGATTGTCCTCAAAGACAGTGATTCCAGAGTTATGAGACACCTTATTCCTAGTCATTAGTGGGATAATCACAAACTCAGTACATACCTTCCTACCCCACCATGGGCCAGGGAAGCCAATAACAGTTCCAAGGTGCTGCACAGACCCCTACCATTTCATAAGTAGGGATGCTGCAATCAAGCTAGATGGGCCAGGTCATGGGTCGAGGTCGAGGGCAGGGCTCACAGGTCAGGACTTTAAGGACCCAGGGGTGTGTCTATGTCATCACACCTCAGACTGAGCCCGTGGATCATTTAGTTATTCGGGGTACATTTCTACTCTCTCGTATTTGACTCTAGTGCATCTCATTCATTTATTTCAACATCATGTGTGAGTGACTTGGGCTTAGAGGTTGAGACCTTGGAAGAGCCATTGCACGTGATTTCTTCCCTATGAGCTAGGGTGAGTGTTGATCAGATATGTCCAAGTTATAAGTTAGAGATCTTGAGAATTCTACTCACCATGGACCTTAGGGTCATGGACATTTCAGAGTTTGATGTCATCCTTGGGATGAACTAGTTGGCAGCACCCCAAGTCATCATTGATTGTGATCAGAAAAGGGTCACCGCTTACACACCAAATGGTGTTTGTNAGAGTTTGATGTCATCCTTGGGATGAACTAGTTGGCAGCACCCCAAGTTATCATTGATTGTGATCAGAAAAGGGTCATCGCTTACACACCAGATGGTGTTTATTTTAAATTTCAGGGGGAGAAGCATGATGCTCTACCCCCAAGTAGTATATGACTCCCGTTGGCACAGGTAGTTGATGGGTTGGCTAGCAAGTCTTACCCTGAAGGATGAGGCGATATAGGAGTTGGGTCTAGCTCAGATGGTTTGTGAGTATGAGGATGTTTTTCTGAATGAATTATCGAGATTACCTCCACATAGGGATGTAGACTTCACTATTGAGTTGTACCCCTGTACATCACCCATTTCTATGATTCCATATAGAATGACATTTGTAAAGTTACAAGAACTTAAGGTCTAATTACAAGAATTGATGGACAAGGATTTCATTAGATCGAGTACCTCACATTAGGGTGCTTGGGTGTTGTTTGCCAAGAATAAGGACAAGACCCTTTGGCTATGCATAGATTACTAGTAGTTGAATATGGTTACTATCAAGAATAGATACCCTTTACCGGGGATTGATGATTTATTTGATCAACTGAGAGGGGTGTGGGTCTACTCCAAGATAGATCTACGCACGGGTTACCATCAGTTGAGGGTTAAGGAGGCAGACGGTGTTTAGGATGTGGTATAGGCATTTTGAGTTTACCGTCATGCCTTTTGGATTGATGAAAGCCCCGATGGCATTCATGGACCTCATGAATAGGGTGTTCTATCCCTACCTGGATCAATTTGTCGTAGTCTTTGTTGATGAAATTCTAATATACTCCAAGTCTGTGGAGGAGCATGAGGGTCACTTGAGGGTTGTTCTCTAGACCTCGAGGGACCATCAGTTGTATGCCAAGTTCAGCAAATGTGAATTTTGGCTTACAAAAGTGAAATTTTGGGACACATGGTGTCGGGTTCGGGAGTGTAAGTTGACCCGGAGAAGGTCGAGGCAGTTATAAGTTTGGAGAGACCAAAGTCAATCTTTGAGATACATAGTTTCTTGGGATTAGCAGGGTATTACCAGAGGTGCATTGAGGACTTCTCCTGACTAGTTGTACCTATGACAAGATTGACTTAGAAGGACGTCAAGTTTTAGTGGAATGACTCGTGTAATAAGGCATTCCAAGAGTTGAAGATGAGGCTTACTTCAGCTCCTATTTTGACAGTCCCGAAGAGGGGACATAGGTACACAGTGTATTGTGATGCCTCGAAGGATGGGTTTGGTTGTGTTTTGATGTAGTCCAGGAGGGTGGTGGCTAGTAGTTCTCGACAGTTAAAGAACCACGAGCAGAATTACCCTACACACAACATGGAGTTGGCAGCCATTGTCTTTGCCTTGAAGGCTTGGTGCCACTATTTATATGGTGAGCAATTTGAGTTGTTGTTGGACCATAAAAGTCTGAAGTACATCTTTACACAGCAAGACCTCAACATAAGGCAACGCAAGTGGATGAAATATTTAGAGGATTATGACTTCACTTTGCATTGGCATCTCGGTAAGGCAAACATGATGGCTGATGCACTAAGCCAGAAGTCACAGAGAGTTTTGGCTAGTGTGGATTCCCAAGAGTGGCAGATACTTGAGATCGTGGGTTAGTTCGGGCTACATTACATAAGTCAGGCTTAGGGAACTTTAGAGGGCTTAGTGGCTATGCCTTCCCTACTAAGCAGAGTGATCGAGTCCCAGGGGTAGGACGCAGAGATATTGTCCATCAAGGACTGGTATAGTCGGGTACAGGTGACGAGGGCTGGGCCATTCATGCGGATGGTAGTCTTTCGTATAGGAGAAAGATTGTGGTTTCCTAGTCCACGGATCTAAGAAATGAGATCCTTAGGGAGTTTCATTACTCCCGTTTTGCTGTGCATCTAGTTGGCACGAAGATGTACCATGATCTTCTCCACTAGTACTATTAGAGTAGAATGAAGAGGCACGTTGGGGACTTTGTCAGTTGATTTCTCACGTGTCAGTAGGTCAAAGCTGAGCACCAAAGACCCGCAGGGTTGCTCTANGCTATGCATCTAGTTGGCAAAAAGATGTACCATGATCTTCTCCACTAGTACTATTAGAGTAGAATGAAGAGGCACGTTGGAGACTTTGTCAGTTGATTTCTCACGTGTCAGCAAGTTAAGGCTGAGCACCAAAGACCCGCAGGGTTACTCCAGCCTTTGGAGGTGCTTGAGTGGAAGTGGGAACATGTCATGATGGATTTTGTGACCCACTTGCCAAGGACATCGCGGGGACATGATGTGGTGTGGGTGATAATGAACTGACTTATGAAGTTGGCACATTTTTTGGCAATGCGGATGTCCTTCACACTAGAGGAATTCTACAAGCTGTATATACGAAAGGTAGTCTGGTTGCATAGAGTACCTGTATCTATAGTATCAGATCGGGATCCCAAGTTCATGGCCCATCTTTGAGAGATTTTTCAGTAGGCTATGGGGACATAGTTGATGATGAGCACAACTTTTCATCCCCAAACGGACGGTCAATCAGAGAGGACCATCCAAACTTTAGAGGACATGCTTCAGGCATGCATCCTAGATCTCAAGGGTAGCTAGGAAGAACATCTATCGTTAGTGGAGTTCGCCTACAACAATAGTTATCAGACAAGCATACAGATGACACCCTATAAGGCACTATATGGGAGGATTTGTCGTTCTCCAGTTTGTTAGAAGGAGGTGGGAGAAAAACCCTCTATGGGTCCAGATTTGTGGACTTGATATGGAAGCGTCTTCTCATGGCTCAGAGCGGCTAGAAGAGCCTTGGCAACCTTTGGAGTTGGAAGTAGGAGATCACGTCTTCTTAAAGGTGATGCCTAAAAGAGGAGTGATCAGGTTCGACAAGCAGAAAAAACTGTCACTAAGGTATATCGAGCCCTTCGAGGAATTCAAGAGAATTGGTACAGTTGCTTATCGGTTGGCATTACCACCAAATTTATTAGGTGTTCACGCGGTGTTCCATCTCTCTATGCTCTGGAAGTATACTCCAGATCCAACACATGTGGGGGATTAGGGTAAGTTGATTGTTGATGCGGATAAGACCTTCGAGGAGGGACCAGTGTGTATCATGGATAAGCTGATAACAGGTTTTGTGAGGCAAGACCGTGAGGCTATTGAAGGTGTCATGGCAGTATCGAGCGTGGAGGAGACGACATGAGAGCGTGAGGACACTATACGTACCAGTTATCCTTTCTTGTTCGAGGATAGAGGTTCATTCTTATAGTCATTTAGTATTATATGACTATTGCATATGCATGTGGTTGAATGTGCATGTGTGTGTGAATTTTGAGGACAAAATTCTTTTAAGGGGGGAAGGATATAAAACTTGAAAAAATTTGAATTTTTTATGAAAAATGGTAAAACAGTAATTTGTCACTACAGTGTGAGTTGAAATCCCGTATTTCTCTAGAGCTCGGATGATGAAACAAACCTCATCGTTGGTTTCTTCTCGCAAAATTTAGTTACCCACATAATTTTCGTCGAATTTCGAGATAGTTAAATTTTTCACGTTTTTTGAGGCGATTGGGTGTTGGGTGATCTCAAAAATAAACTCAAAAATAAAATTTCTAAAATTTTATTATAATTTAAAAAAAATTCATATAAAAATATCTTAAATTTAAACCGGGACAAAATTTAATCATTTCGGGATGAAAACGAACCCAAGAATAGAGAACGAGTGGCGTGATGTGGACCAAGCGTTGAAGGGTATAAATGGGACCAAAAATCTGATGTTTTTTTTAGACAAATCTGTACTAAATTCCAGTGGGTTTAACATTGGAAGAAGAAGAGAGGGAAAGAAAGAAAAAAAATCAAGTTTCAAGACTTCTCTCTGCGATATACGGAGTTCCGTCAGTCGAAATTCTTCAAGCCAAGTATTAAAATCGATCTATGCGACGAGGGCTACACAACCATACCAAAAAGGAAGGATTTTCCCAAAGTTTAAAAAATAAGATTTTGGAAAAATCTTGGATTAGAGTTTGAGTTGTGTTCTTGGAGCCTTCTACGGTTGTATTACGCTTCAAGAGGTAGGGTTTTCATCCTAACTAGGTTTATTTCCAACTTTGGATGAATATATGAAATGGCTGGACTGTTATGTGTATTTTAACACGTGCCTATTGTGGTTGATTTAATGGAAATGGGTAAATTCAATTCTAGTATGAATTGATAATTTGAAATTGCCAGTTTGTGATTTCTTTGAAGTTTTGATAATTGGGTATGTAGAAATAACTTAATTTAATTTTTTTTGAGTTATGTGATAAATTTGGACATTTTATGTGATTATATGAATTGATGTCTTGAAGGAGTTTGATAAAATGCCTATGTGAAATAAAGTGTATTAATTGCATGAGATTATGTGATAACATGCTTGGCAAAAATTGTTGTTAAATGCAAATGTTGATACATGCTCATGATATATTGATATGATGAGGATTTATGAAAATTATATGCCTTGGATATAATTGGTGAAGTTATGTGTTAGAATGGAGTTGAGATTGTTCATATGACATTCATAGCATTTTGGACATAATATTGAATTTGCAATCATACATTATGTTGCATATGCACGGAGACATCGCATTCTTGGGCATTGACATGAGTGAAAACACTACTCTTGGCAAATAATTCATGGGCTCGGGATAGTTGGGCTGAGAATTGGCTGAGTCACATGGTTTGCATTGAAAATAGGGTCGGGGTTAGCAAGAAGGGATAAAAAATTCCTCAGGTGCAAGACTCGGTGATTAGGATACGCATTCCTTTGGTTCAGCCCATAAAGTGTGTAGGTGTACGCGGAACCCTTGGTAGAAGTCCATGAATTCCATGTGGGTTGGGTGATCCTTGGTGTAAGTCCATGAATACCCACCCTAAGAAAGACCCGAGATTTATAATGGTCATTTAATGTGCAACATAAATGACAGATTCATACACATTGGCATGACTCATGTTATGAGAGTCATTGAATGGCTCGGGTTGAAGTGCATGAGTGAGTCTCATCTCATTTCATGGCATGGCATGGTGATTTCCAACATTGAATTGCATATTCTTGATTGGAATGGTTGTTGCTTATTGAATGTTGCATGTGGACATTTCATATGCACTTAGGTTGGGGAGTGGCCTCATTAGGAGATACCCTATTGAGCGTGGCTCACCTTTTATGGGAAAACATTTCAGGTACAGGTTATACACTAGTGGACGGCTCATATTGGGGCCTCAAGGATGAAGAAAAGCCAACTTGTGGCTTTTAATTCACATTTTGTAAAACTATTGTGAAAAACTATACTTTTTGTAAAAATTCACTAAGTTAGTTTTTGGGCATATAATGTATGTAAAAGAATTGTAATCGAACTCATATGAACTATTTTTAATGTAACATTGCATGTTATTATATGAGTATGTATAAATGGACCCGGTATGGTCAATGTTTACTCATAAATGGACTTGGTGTGATCAATGTTTACTCATAAATGGACCTGGTTGGTCAATGCTTACTCATAAATGGACCCGGTGTCGTCAATGTTTACTCATAAATAGATTTGGTATCGTCAATGTTGTCTGATTGCACAGGTTGTGTTTTGGGTAGAACTCTCTGTAGAAAAGAGACTCTGTCCGAATTTTGTTAAATTATGAATTCCGATAAATGGGGCATAACAGCGTGATATCGAGTTACACGGTATCCACAGGTATTCCATGAGTTGATGGGTGATCAACGGGTTGACAAAGGATCCCCGGTTTTAAGGGCGTCACAAGTGAGCACCCTCCTATTGCTTGATTGGTGGTTTGCAAATTTATTTTTCTTGGACCCCAAGACAAATCCTATTCCAAGCCAATAAATGGAGGGATGCCTTCACAACCTATAGTAAGCCTTTTGTAAGCCTTTTTGAGAGAGAGGTTTATTGAAGGAAAGGTATCCATATCTTCAAAGAACGACTTTTAGCGGAGAGGTTTATTGAAAGAAATGATCATCTAACCATGGTATTGGTTGAGAAATAAGTTTCGAGTACTTGTAACCTGATTTTTGTATAGTGGATTAGACTTTGGTGAACTCTAGAGAGGTTTCCCATAACTTTTCGTAAGGATGATTTCTGAGTCAATGGATTGTTTGTGTTCTTTACCATTTTTACATATACACTTGTAATTTGAGCACACACAAACATTACGTGTTTGATAAATTGATTGATTGAATATTCATATGATAAATTGTTGCTATGTTGGATTTGTTGCCATTGGGTTGGTGTCACAACCCATCTCGAGAGACCTATTTGTTATCCCAAAGATGCAAGTATAACTCGACACGTGGTAATATCTATGCCTACAATACAAGGAATCATTTAAAACAACCAATACTAACCAATAATCTTGTAAAAGAGATAAACCATACAACTCAATGATAGAGTACCCAACTCTGTAAATCAATACAACACAAAGAATTGGGGAATTCATCCTTTATATCAACAAGAAAACGAACACTCCTATATAATATGTACATAACTAGTTTCCTTATCCTTTCATCTCGGCTTTGCTAGTGCAATAGTGGACCAACTCTAAACTTCAGCTTCCTGAAAATAAATATTTTCTTGAGTGTACCACGCATCATAATAAATGGAAATATTAAAAATATGGATCAAATATTATTTCACCAAAATATATTTACAATCTGAGGAGAATGACAAAATCAAAGTATTTTCAACTCACTTTGAAATCTCATAATTACTGCCAAAATAACAACAAAATGAATATTTCACATGTGCTTTCAATTAATAATAACATTTAAGCAATGTCAAGCTACCTATAACATTTAAACAATGTCAAGCTGTCTCACGAAACCTACGCAATATCCAAATCAACATGTAAGCATTATTAAGCTATCAAAAACACTAGTACAGTGGATACTACTCAAATCACAAGTTTTTCAACAAAACATATTTGATCCATTGTTTGCTTCACTCAACATAAATCAAGTCATCAAAACTTTATTTCACATTGTGAAATAACTCATATAGTCATATATTTTTATTTCCAATTATTATGAAGTAGTAAACTTCACCTGTTATAGCCAACCAACACATAACTATTTATGCTCGATCCCTAGTTGAAACAGATGTAGTAGCCTCCAACCCTAACAATTTACATATGCACAAATGCAAATAAGTATCGACTGAAAAATAACTTAATTTATGCAAATAAATGCATATGAATATGCTTCGTGACATTTCATATTCACCACAACTTAACTTCAGTACCCAAGTACAAATACCACCTGACCACTCAAGCGTTTATGAACTCAATGAGTACCCTCTACAACCTTAAACTTGAATGTAAACAATTTTTTCCACTTAACCTATGTGCACTAACAATTATTTAAAAGGATTTTGATATCTCATTTTATACAGTCAACTCCATTGTTTCGGACCATCGTGCAATACCGCACTCAAAATCCTAATCTGAATCCATCATTTTCGGTCCAAATTCAAAAAACTCAATCATAAGTTTTAAAATATGTTAAACATTCATAAATAATTGGCCCCAAAGGCCAAAACAGTTATTTTACTCTTTATTTTGATCCGACTGTCAGATCGACTTAAACATTTACCGGTACCTTCGCATGGATGTTACAAAACTTTTGTCACCAACTAGAGGTCGATCGGTCATTGGACACATCCTCACGTGCTATCAGGGTGTCCAGGGGTCTCTTGTCCAACTTCATCTTGTTCCTCTAGCTTTTGACCAAGTCTGAATTTTCATGTTTTTGGTTAACTTAGAGCACCTTTTTCTCTATCATCTCTTCACATTTTTACATTATTCTAAATTCTAAATTGTAATTCTCCACACCTATTTGGACATACAAGTGTTGGTTTGGATAAAAAATCTTTCCAATTTTCAAAAAAGTGAGTCAAATTTGGCTCAAGAGTCATAAAAACAGGCTGACTCTAACTTGATTTTTAGCCAATGAACCAACTTTAGAAACCTATAACTCCATCATTTCTAAAGCTTTTTCAGTGATTTAAGAGCTTAAATTTCTCTCCTAAAAAACTAGTTTTAAACAATAAAAACCACACCCAAAAAAGTTACCTCAAAATCCACGAATTTGCGGTCGAAGTTAACTCAAAAGTTGATTTTCAAACGAGGCCAGACCTACAACTGGACATTTGACCCCTCAAAAATACTCTAAATCTAATTCTGAGGCTGGAAATGGATTCCTTTGGTCCAAATTAGCAGGAAACAAGACCCATTTCCAAGCTTAAATAAAGAATTCAAAAAGATCAAATTTTAAGTTAAACTCAAACCCTAGTTTCTTATCCCAACACAACAGACCATGGCCGGCCTTCTCCCCACCACCAAAACACCTCCAAATCCACCCAAGAATACAACCCAAGTGATTAATTAGAAAGAAAAATAAGCAAGATGCATAACCCGTTTGAAAAATCGAAACCCATCTACACCTTCAAACTCAAATTCAAGCATATACATTAAATGACTCAAATTCTAAGCTTACCAATGAATTCCTTTCATCAAAAGGAAGAGTTTGATATTGATCTTAACCCTCGAATCAAGCCCTAGCTCAAACCCAAAAATTTCACTTTCTTTCTCTGTCCTCTTTATTTCCTTCTCTTCTATCTCCTCCAACTAGTTTCTATTTATCCCAAGATCTAAATGAAGTCTCAAGATCATCCTAAAACATTCTAGAGGCTTGGAAAAGGTTGAGGAAATATGGGGAAGACCCTGGGGTTGCCAGACAGCAGCTTGGATGGAAATGCCATGCAATGGCATTTTCGTAAATACCTCAAATCTAATTTTTTAATTTAATTTTTTTTTATAATTACACACATATTAAAACATGCTCCATGAAAATATTTTCCTAATTTTTTTTTATTTTCCTAAAAATATTTTTCGTACACATGCATGCTTAGATTTTACAAGTCTCCTATTCTAAATAAATTTCATTCTCGAAATTTACTTATATGATGAAACCAAATGAGGGCATTGAACTTTCAAATTTTCCTCAGTTTTCCAAGTAACCTCCTTAACTGAGTGACTTCTCCACAATACCTTTACTAACGAAATGGACTTATAACATAATACATTCTCTAGACGAGCCAAAATCTATACTAGCTTCTCAATACAAGTTTTTTTTTTTTTACTCAAAAGGCTGCTCAACCAATACATGAGATGGGTCGGCCATGTACCTACGGAGCATAGAAACATGAAATATATTATGCAAACAAGAAAATTCCGAATGTAAATCTAATCGGTAAGCTGTAACCCTAACCCTTCCTAGAATCTCATAGGGCCCAATATATCTCAAACTTCACTTTCTTTCTTTTTTTTT
>CAUOFW020004791.1:380679-404933 GCA_963454935.2 Ilex paraguariensis
TGAATTCCTTTCATCAAAAGGAAGAGTTTGATATTGATCTTAACCCTCGAATCAAGCCCTAGCTCAAACCCAAAAATTTCACTTTCTTTCTCTGTCCTCTTTATTTCCTTCTCTTCTATCTCCTCCAACTAGTTTCTATTTATCCCAAGATCTAAATGAAGTCTCAAGATCATCCTAAAACATTCTAGAGGCTTGGAAAAGGTTGAGGAAATATGGGGAAGACCCTGGGGTTGCCAGACAGCAGCTTGGATGGAAATGCCATGCAATGGCATTTTCGTAAATACCTCAAATCTAATTTTTTAATTTAATTTTTTTTTATAATTACACACATATTAAAACATGCTCCATGAAAATATTTTCCTAATTTTTTTTTATTTTCCTAAAAATATTTTTCGTACACATGCATGCTTAGATTTTACAAGTCTCCTATTCTAAATAAATTTCATTCTCGAAATTTACTTATATGATGAAACCAAATGAGGGCATTGAACTTTCAAATTTTCCTCAGTTTTTCAAGTAACCTCCTTAACTGAGTGACTTCTCCACAATACCTTTACTAACGAAATGGACTTATAACATAATACATTCTCTAGACGAGCCAAAATCTATACTAGCTTCTCAATACAAGTTTTTTTTTTTTTACTCAAAAGGCTGCTCAACCAATACATGAGATGGGTCGGCCATGTACCTACGGAGCATAGAAACATGAAATATATTATGCAAACAAGAAAATTCCGAATGTAAATCTAATCGGTAAGCTGTAACCCTAACCCTTCCTAGAATCTCATAGGGCCCAATATATCTCAAACTTCACTTTCTTTCTTTTTTTTTACCAAATCTCAATACACCCTTCCAAAAGATATCCTTAGAAATACTCGATCACCCACTACAAAATCTAAATATCTTTTGCGCATATCAGTATAACTCTTCTGTCTACTTTGTGCAACTTTCAACTGATCGTGGATTACCTTGAATTTATCTATAGTTACTTGTACTAGCTTGGAACCAAATACTTGCCTTTCCCCCCACTTCATCCCAACAAACAGAGTCATGCACTTTCTGCCATAAAATGTTTCATATGGTGCCATTACATGCAAACTCTATTAAAGACAAATAAATGTTCCATCTACCTTTGTATTTCTAGAATACCAACCCAAAGCACAACATCAAAATATGAATAGCATGCTTAGACTTCCAGTCAAATGGAAAATTATAAATTATACTAAACTTCAAAGTGTTATACCCAACATGATGTAAACTAGGCCAAATTTAATTGTCACTTTTGAATCTCCATTTGCTTTACTAGATAAAGGTGTTCCACCCAATCATACACTCCCATGAATTAGCTTCAAACATACCTCAAGGTGAATATGTAGGTTTAATTACCAAAAGTTAGCAAACTTCGTCAATCAATTCACAATGACTGAAATAGATTCATACCCAACCTGTATCATGGAAGTCCTTATAGAAAATTTAGAGTATATGCTCCCTTTTCCATCCAGAAATCGAAGGAAGTTGTAATAAACCTGTAGGATATTGATACCCAATCTTTATCCATCAATGCATTACAAATTGACTACAAATTCAACAATCTCTCTATTCGTTCCAATCAACCAACAATAGTTTCTCAAATCTCTATATAATTTCATACTCCCCAGATGGACAAATGCATAAAATGATAAGTTGCATCTATAACGTTTCTATTCAATGTATTCTAGTGTGATCAGCATAACTAAATGCAAAAATATAAACATAAGCTCACCATAAATTACAAAATCTATCTTCCTACTATGTTACAACTCTTTTCTGATACTCTGCATATGTGCCTTGTAGCTATATGATACGATTTACCAATAAGGGTCTAACTTGCAATTGAGCTAATAATACATTTGTACTGATCTATATCATATCAAGCTAACTATTGCTTCTTGCATGAACTGACTAACTGCGCCCACAGTATATGCAATGTTTGGCCCTAGCCTTAGTTTCAAATTAACGCGCAATGGCATGCCAATCGGTTATACCCCCATCAATCTCAAATCCATAAAATTATTCACATAGGTAAATACGATGCAGTCTTCCCAATACTTTTATGCTCAATATATCAACAAGAACCTTAGCTTTTCCTGAATTATCATGTCTAGAATAATCACAATACTTGATCATTTCCAGCCATCTCCTTTGCATCAAATTGAATTCCTTTTGAGTAAATAAATGTTTCAACTTTTGATAATTAGTACAATCCCACATGTCTCATCGTCTAAATAAGGTCTCCATTACTTTAAAACAAACACAGCAACAACTAACTTCAAATCATGAGTAGTGTAATTCATTTCAAGGATTTTTAATAGCCTGAAGGCATAAACAATCATCCTACTATATTATATCAAATCGTAGCCCAACATCTAATGATAAACATCATTGTATATCGTATATCCACCACTAGCAAGTGTATAGTTAACATTGGGGCTAAAAATTAATTCCTACTTTCATATTTGAAAACTACTTTCACAAATATCATCCCAATCGAACTTTGTATTCTACTTGTATCAAATGTGTCAAAGACACTATTAATACTGTAAACCAATGATAATAGCTAACTAAGCCCAAGAGATTGTAAATCTCCATCACTGTAGTTGATCTTTCCAACTTTACCATTGTATAAACTTTCTTTCGATCAACAAAAATATCATCACCAGAAACTAAATGTCCCCAACAAAACAATTCAATCTAGCTAAAAAATTCACATTTACTCACCTTGCCTGGTATTTTTTTTTTTCATAGTCCTCAAATGATGTTTATGTTCTTCTTTACTATGAGGATACACAAGTATAACATCAATGAATACAATAACATATGAATCTAGTAAAAATTGAGATACCCAATTAAGTCAATTTATAAAACAAATGTAGCATTTGTCACCCTCAATGACATCACCAAAAATACAAAATGACCATCCCAACTTGACAAACTATTTTCATAGCGTACCACTTCTTTATTTTAAATATGGATAACCCAACATAATAAGATCAATCTTACTAAATACTCTAGCTCCGCACAACTAATCAAATAAATAATCAATACCATTTAAAACATATTTACTGCTTGTTGCTACCTTATTCAATCGATAGCAATCGACATGCTATTCCACAATCCCATCATTTTCTTACAAATACAACATGACCACCCGATGACAAAGTACAAGGTTAAATAAATGCTCGATTCGATATATCTCAGTCGAATTCCCAATTCCTCTTACTCAACAAGAACCATGCTATATGAAATAATAAATATAAATGAAGTACTCCAAAACTTCTAACACATAAACTCCACCTTTCTTTAATGATAGTTTAGGCAACTCTTATTAGATTACATCAGAAAATAACCAAACCACGAACATATATCTCAACTGCATTTTTCCTTATTTAGTCTCCGCTACATAAGCTAAGTAGCCCAACTTATCTTTGTTTGAGTAGACTAAACATTTGAAAGTCCCTTTTCAATCACTAGAAGTTTATACTCTTTCATTTGGTAGCTGAAATATTATCTCATTTCTAAACAATCCATAAAAGCATGATATTTTTGCAATCAATCATCTCAAGAATTATATCAACATCTAAGATATACAGAGACATAAAATCAATAGATAAATCTCTAACTTCCACATTCAACATACAACCTCTATATATAGTCTCTATTAACACTATCTTTCTACTATAGTAGCTAACAAATAAATTAGTATACAACAATGTCAACGATCAGTTCAATGGTATGTTATACAACGACTGTGTGAATCTTGGGTATATCAAAACACATGCAATCTTGACTAGAATGGGAGAGTGTACTCGTAACAATCNCTATTCCACAATCCCATCATTTTCTTACAAATACAACATGACCACCCGATGACAAAGTACAAGGTTAAATAAATGCTCGATTCGATATATCTCAGTCGAATTCCCAATTCCTCTTACTCAACAAGAACCAAGCTATATGAAATAATAAATATAAATGAAGTACTCCAAAACTTCTAACACATAAACTCCACCTTTCTTTAATGATAATTTAGGCAACTCTTATTAGATTACATCAGAAAATAACCAAACCACGAACATATATCTCAACTGCATTTTTCCTTATTTAGTCTCCGCTACATAAGCTAAGTAGCCCAACTTATCTTTGTTTGAGTAGACTAAACATTTGAAAGTCCCTTTTCAATCACTAGAAGTTTATACTCTTTCATTTGGTAGCTGAAATATTATCTCATTTCTAAACAATCCATAAAAGCATGATATTTTTGCAATCAATCATCTCAAGAATTATATCAACATCTAAGATATACAGAGACATAAAATCAATAGATAAATCTCTAACTTCCACATTCAACATACAACCTCTATATATAGTCTCTATTAACACTATCTTTCTACTATAGTAGCTAACAAATAAATTAGTATACAACAATGTCAACGATCAGTTCAATGGTATGTTATACAACGACTGTGTGAATCTTGGGTATATCAAAACACATGCAATCTTGACTAGAATGGGAGAGTGTACTCGTAACAATCTCAATAGTACCTTGAGTACCCTTTCAAATCATAGCAAATATGCTACATGCAATAGTATTAGTAGTTTCTCTCCCAAAACTAAGGTTACCAATAATAATACCAACACTACTCTTTGCACTACCCATTAAATATCTAAATAAATCAAGATACTCATCAACACAAAGGGGCTATATGTCTTAGTTTACAATATTTGAAACACGCAAAATCTTAATCCGATTGAGAAAAATTCATGTATTAAATGATACAACACCCCTACACCAATTACATGTACGATATTAAACTTCGGCCTTCTTCAAATCCTCTACTATCAAGACTAAAAATTTGCACTATTTAGTAAGAAAGTGCCAATATATAAAATAATATAGTGATGCATGAACATACCCTACAATCGCTAGACATTTTAAAACTTGAGAAACGACTTTCACACCACTTCTACAACATACTTCTTACGGTCACTACAGACACTAGATTATGACATGTCTACAGAATCTAAAAACACTAGTTCTGAAACCAAAAACTGTCACACCCTATCACGAGAGACCTATTTGGTATCCCAAAGATGGAAGTATAACTTGACACGTGGTAATACATGCGCCTATAATACAAAGAATCATCTAAAACCAATAATACCAACTATTAATCTCATAAAAGAGATAAATTATACAACTCTATGATAGCGTACACAACTCTATAACTCAATACAATACAAAGAATTATGGAATCCATCCCTTACATCAACAAGGAAACGAACACTCCTGTACAATATGTACACAACTAGTTTCCTTAACCTCTCATCTCCGCTCAGCTAGTGTTGTAGTGGACCCAACTCTAGACATTGGTTTCCTGAAAACAAATATTTTCTTGAGTGTACGGCGCATCATAAGAAATGAAAATATTGAAAATATGAATCAAATATTATTCCACCAAAACATGTTCAAAATATGAGAAAAATGACAAAATTAAAGTGTTTTCAACTCACTTTAAAATCTCATAATCACTGCCAAAATAACAACATAATAAATAGTTCACATGTGCTATGAGTCAATAACATCATTCAAGTAATGTCAAGCTATCTACAACATTTAAGCAATGTCCAAATTAAAAACATGTAAGTCATGTCAAATTATCTACAATTCTAGCATGGTGGACACAACTCAAATCACAAGCTTTTTAACAAACCACAAGCTTTTCAATAAATCACAAGCTTTTCAATAAAGCATATTTGATCCATTGTTTACTCAACTCAACATAAATCAAGTCATCAAAACTTCATTTCACATAGTAAAATAACTCATTTAGTCATATACTTTTATTTCCAATTATTATGAACCAGTATACTTCACCTATTATAGCCAACAAACACATAACTCTTTATGCTCGATCCCTAGGTGAAACCGATGTAGTAGCCTCCAACCCTAACAATTTGCATATGCACAAATGCAAATAAGTATCAACTCAAAAATAACTTAATTTATGCAAATAAATGCATATGAATATGTTTCATGATGTTTCGTATTTACCAAAACTTAACTTTAGTACCCAAGTATGGATACCAATTGGCCACTCAAGCATTTACAAACTCAATGAGTACCCTTTACAACCTCAGACTTGAACTTAAACTTTTTTTTTCACTTAAACTATGTGCACTTACAATTATTTAAAAGGATTCTGGTATCTCAATTTATACAGTCAACTCCATCATTTCAGACTATTGTGCATTACCGCACTCAAAATCCTAATATGGATCTGTTATTTCCAGCCCAAATTCAAAAAACCCAATCATATGTTTTAAAATATGTTAAACATTCATAATAATGTAAGACATGATTTCAAAATGAATTTGACAAGCTTCGATGGATCCGGAATTGAGAAACCCTATGCTGCACTATTTTTTGATTCGAAATTGCCAAAAATAAAATGATGTTATTTTTCAATGAAATTTCATACACATACTCAATTAACCTACCAAATACTGAATATAAAATTTATTTTTCAACAATCATGCAAAAACTAGGTCAAATTGACCCCAGAGGCCAAAACATTCAGTTTACTCCTTATTTTGTTCTGGTCGTCGAACAGATTTAAAATTTTACCATGACCTCTGCATGGACGTTACGTAACTTTTGGTACCAACCAGAGGTCAATCAGACACTGGACGCATCCTCACGCATCGTCGGGGTGTGCAGGGGTCTCTTGTCCAACTTCATTTTCTTCCTCTAGTTTTTGACCAAGTCTGATTTTTTATGTTTTTGGTTAACTTTGAACACCTTTTTCTCTCTCATCTCTTCACATTTTTACATGATACAATATTCTAAATTATACTTCTCCACACCTATTTTGACATACAAGTGTTGGTTTGCATTAAAACTCCTTCCAGTTTTTCAAAAAGTGAGTCAAACTAGGCACGAGAGTCATAAAAACAAGTTGGCTCTAACCTGATTTTCAGCCAATGAACCAACTCTAGACACCCATACCTCCATCATTCCTCAAGATCTTTAGTGATACAAGAGCCTAAATTGCTATCCTACAAACCTAGTTTTAAATCATACAAACCACACCCCAAAAATTTCCCTTAAAATCCAAAGATTTGTGGTCGAAGTTAACTCAAAAGTCGATTTTCAAAACAAGACTAGACCAACAACTGACCATTTGACCCCCCAAAAAACCACTAAATCCAATTCTAAGGCCAAAAATGGATTCCATGGGTCCAAATCAGCTGGAAACAAGACCCCTTTCAAGGCTTTAACCAAAATTCAGAAAGATCAAATTTTAAGTTAAACTCAAACCCTAGTTTCTTATCCCACCACCACATACCACGGCCGACCTTCTCACCACCACCAAACACCTCCAAATCCACCCAA
Organism: Ilex paraguariensis; assembly: GCA_963454935.2. NCBI lineage: Eukaryota > Viridiplantae > Streptophyta > Magnoliopsida > Aquifoliales > Aquifoliaceae > Ilex > Ilex paraguariensis. The sequence goes on from CAUOFW020004791.1 coordinate 388,112, forward strand.
GAATACAACCCAAGTGATTAATTAGAAAGAAAAATAAGCTAGATGCATAACCCATCTACACCTTCAAACTCAAATTCAAGTATATACACTAAATCAACTCAAATTCTAAGCTTACTAGTGAATTCCTCTCATCAAAAGGAAGATTTTGATATTGATCTTAACCCTCAAATCAAGCGCTAGATCAAACCCAAAAAATTCATTTTCCTTCTCTATCTTCTCTATTTCCCTCTCTTTTCTCTCTTACTTTCTCTCTCCTCTAACCAGTTTTCGTTCATTCCAAGCCATAAGTGAAGTCTTAAGATCATCCTAAAACATTCTAGAGGCTTGGAGAAGGCTGGGGAAGACCCTTGGAATGCCAAACAGCATCTTGAAAGGAAATGTCATGCAATGGCATTTCTGTAAATACCTCAAATCCAAATTTTTTTATTTTCTTATNGGAATGCCAAACAGCATCTTGAAAGGAAATGTCATGCAATGGCATTTATGTAAATACCTCATATCCAAATTTTTTTATTTTCTTATTTTTTTATAATTACATACATATTAAAACATGTACCATAAAAATATTTTCCTATTTTTTTTCTAAAAATATTTTTTTTCACATGCATGCTTGTGTTTTACAACTCTCCCTTTCTAAATAAAATTTCATCCTCGAAATTTACTTACCTGATGAAAACAACTAAGGGTATTGAAATTTCATATTCTCCTCTGTTTTTCAAGTAGCCTCCTCAATTGAGTGACTTGTCCACAATACCTTTACTAACGAAATGGCCTTATTACGTAATACCTTCTCTCGACAAGTCAAAATCTATACTGACTTCTCAATATAAGTCAAATCTTCTTTTAACTCAAAAGACTGCTCAACCAATACATAAGACGAGTCGGGCCTGCACCTACGGAGCATAGAAACATGAAATATATTAAGCAAACAAGAAAATTTTGAAGGTAAATCTAATCGGTAAGTTGTAGCTCCAACCCTTTCTAGAATCTCATAAGGCCCAATATATCTCAGACTGTGCTTTTTTTTACCAAATCTCAATACACCCCTCCAAGAAGATATCCTTAGAAATATTCAATCACCCACTGCAAACTCTAAACATCTTTCGCGTATTTAGATGCTACTCAATGACAATACGTGATTAAGCCTAAATAATACATATTTATCCTATCTTTTGGGGGTTAATTGTCATGATTATGGACTTAATTGTATGAGTTTAATACTATATTTGATTTTATGATTATTTAATTGGTGTTTGCCTATTTTGTAGCTAAGCTAACAAAATAAGGAGGCAAACATGGGAGTGGATGACCCAAAGGAAGGAAGATCATTGAAGAACAGAGCTTTGAAGACCATGTGCGGACGTAATATGTCCTAGTCCAGATGTGAAGTTCTGCACCAAAGGAAAAAATTGCAAGAACTCTCAACTTGTCACATCGGGACATCACTTTACCCACGTCCAGGTGTGTGCTTTCATTCCCAAAGGGCTCAATGACACAAAGGCTTGGGTCATTTTCCGCGATTTGGAAAAGTACTCACTATACTTTTTCACCTCTTTGATGGAAGTTTTCAAGATCTAGAAGCTTTCTATTATTTTCTTCTTTAATATTTTTGTAATTAAGTGTTTTAGCCTTAATTAATGGCTTGCTAAACCCTTTCACTAAGGTTAGGAGAAAATTTGGTATACATTTGGGTATGTAATTAATCCTATGAGCTTTAATTGATGTTTTTCTTTAATAGTTCAATTCATCTTATTTAGCAAAGCTTTCTCTTTATATAATCTCTTGAATTACTATGTTAAATGTAATGAAAACTTGAGATTCCCTGTGAGTAGAATAGCTAGATGTACATGCTTGGGTTGAATTTTTAATGATTTCATCTAATTAGTTGATTTGTTGATTTATATGAATTAAGATATTTGATTGGTTAATTGCTTGATTTATCATTGACTCCAGGCATGTTAAATGCTTATAATTAACAATTGGATGTTTGGATTCATTTAGGTTAGTTTATTGATTATATCTTAGGAAATTTCCTAATTAATCATTGATAACTCCTCCAACTAAGTTCACTCTCTAGTTGTTTCTCAATTAAGAAAACCCTTTCCTACCACCACATAGCCAATTACCTCAAAACTGAGTTCACTCTCTAGATGTCACAGGGGATTTGTAATCCTTTCATGCCACAAGCAGACCCACTAGGGGATGATGCTAGGAGTAATCATGGCGACAATGAGGATTATGAGCAAAGGACTTTTTCTAGTCAAAAGAATACTTATTATCTAAACTTGGTGAAGCCTTCAAATAGTAACAATTGAGCACCTCCTAATGAGTGAGGCTAGAATCATAAAGTTCAGCTAATCTCATCATCCCACTAGGAATCCTAAAAGTGTTGGCAATAAGTTGAGACGCATGAAGAACTACTATGTGCGAAAGCTCCCTCACCAAGCTGGGAATCAGGAACCAAATCTCACCTTGTACTATGGACACTATGATCCATTTGTACCCACCATCTCAAAAATCAATCTTGTCACCAAGGGAAACCCTCACCTCAAAAGTCCCGTGTATGNGCCTCTCCTGGTACAAACCACCCAGTGTTAATTAAGGCACAAGACGCACCAAGGCGCCAAGGTCTCTTGGGGCCTAGGCGCAAAGGGTTACGCGAGGCACGGGCCCAATGGAGTGAGGCGCTGGCGCATATTATATATAGTAGGCAAATAAGGATTCCATTAACCAAAACTTGCAACAATGGGATAACATTATCACCTAAGTGTTAAATGCCTCCCATAAATAATGAGAATTAACGATCCAATCTAGGAAGTATGGACACTTAATTTTGGCCAAAGTGTCAATGTCACACACGCTTCGGACACATGTTAGACACGTTAAAATGAGTGTCTAATTTTTTTAATGTTTATATTTTTTCCAAATACGTTTTGGACATGTTGGGGACATGCTCCGGACACATTGGAGACAAGTGGCCACCACGTTCAGGATACGCTAGAGTACACGTTGTGAGTTTTGCTTTTCAAATTTTTGAAAACTTGTCAAGTAACTTTATGAATAAGCAAGTTATTTTGTAACTTTAAAGAGATATGGGTCAAAGTTATAATATAAGAGTTATAATCACTACATGGAGATAGGACACCGACATAAATATAATTTAGGACATGATTATGAAATTATATGCAAGTGAAATAAACTTTTTATATGAAGTAATTTGACGAAAAAAAAGGTTATGAAATTGGAACTTTCAAAAATTGAATGAAAAAATAGGGTTACAAAGTAGACTACCTTTGAAAATGATAATTATCAAAGGTAGATTAGTGGATCATGAATGTTTATGATGAATGTGTATCGATATATCTTATATTTTATTTTTTATTTGATATTATCGTGATGTGAATTGTTAGAACTAAGGAATGATGAATTGAATGATTATCATTAAAAAATATATTTATTTTATCATATGGTTATACATATATATATATATATATATATAAACAATTACATACCTAATATTTAGTGTGTTCCCCAACGTTTCCGCATCCTAATTTTTTGAAAACTTTTGTGTCGGCATGTCCATGTTGCATCGCATCCGTGTCCCCTTCTGTGCTTCTTAGACCACAATCACAAAAGGTGAATAATATATAAAGCAACTGAGTAATGTCAAGTTAAGTAATTTCAAATAAAATAATTAATTGACGTTATTCAAACCATTAATCAATTTCAAATTACGCAATTAGTCCAATTTCCTATTGAATCAAGTGAGCAACATTAAGTAACTTCAAATTAACCAATTAAGCAAAATAACTAAGCAGCCAACTATCACAACCCATAGTGATGATGAGGAAAAATGCTTTCCTGCTTGCTCAAGAGCCAAACAGTGCATACAAAAACCGAACTAAAGAAGAAAGAATGCGGAAAGAGGACCAAGGATGCCGTATCAGCCCATTGGCAGGCCCAAGCCCTAATGGAGGGAAAAAAAATTAAAAACAATGTACCAGCCTCATGTATAAAAAGCAAAAAAAAGCGGAAGAAAAAAGATAACAACTCGTCTGACAGAAGAAGAGGACAACCGATATGCCACAGCAAACGAATGAAGAAGAAGAATACGATGAAAATTAAAAACCCCATTGAAGACCCAGAACCAGACACAGTAGAAACAAAAGGGGGCGAAAAAGATGATGAAAAGGTTGGCCGAGGCAAAGAAGACGGCGAAGACACTCAAATCTTCACCAGAAATCAACAGTAAAGAGGCTCTGTATTCTGTAATGCCTCAAACCTGCATCATTCATAAGGCACCTCACACACACTTCACCAAGTGATTTAGAACAAGGTACATAGGATTTGTTTTGGCTTTCTGACCTTCTCCATCTTGGCCCAAAGCCTCGGGAATCTTGACCTTTTGGATCTTGGGTCACCACAGTCCGTTCACGTTAAGGCCACACATCCTTCTGTGGGAACTATCCCACATTTTCGGTCAGTGCTGCCGTGATATCAATTGTAATGCCAAGACCTCCACAGAATACTATTTTCCATGCTTAGCAAGGTCTGAATGGCTTCAGAATGGTTTACATAAAGAAGATCCAAAGCCCAAACTTAGAAAACACCTCACACACACTTAATCAAGTGATATGGAGACAACGTACATGAATTTGGCACCCTCATCCATCTTGGTCCCAAGCCACAGAATTCTCAGCCTCCTGGACATAAATTTTTAAAAAAGAATTTTGATTGTTCTGCATCAACCTTGGAAAAACCCTTAAAAAGAAATTTGATTGTTATGCATTGCCTTTTAACGTAAAGCTTTGAGGAGGTCTATAAATATACCTTCTAAACCCTGGAATCAATATAGATCAACAAAATCAATGGCCCAAATTTAATCATAAAGCAATAAACAATTGCATGCCTCAAAAGACTCAAGCATGACTTAAAAGTGTATGCCTTGGGCACCTAAGCCTAGTCTCAATGAAGTCGCCTCGCTTCGGATAACTTGAGGCAAATTGTTCATGTGTAGCTGCGCCTTGCACCTTGGCCCTCACCCAATCGTCCCACTGATGATATTGAAAGGCCCTGAACTTCACAATTCAAGTACTAACAAACTTAGCCCACACTAAAACATAATCAAGGACATGGTTTATTCCCTTTTTTTGTTCTTTCTTTTTCATAGAGACATGCTAAAGGGAAGGAAAGATATAAGAATAGTAAATCATCACAAGCAATAGTGAAACAAGGATAGAAAGAGAAGGAACATGCAACCACAATAGTATGCTTTATGTACGATAAATTTCACCAAAGATGTATCCCGCATTCAAAGCCTTCCAAAAAAAACGGATAGTGGAGATGAAAAGCATTTAAGATGCCCAGACTATAAAGAATTCACATCAACCTTCAATGTACAATGCACCCACATCATCCAAGTCCCTTCTTGCATCAAATTTCAAGTCTGACCCAACAGAAATCCACCTGCGTAAGATCATTGGAAGACAAGAAAAGGTTGCAAAACATGAGTTTGAGAAAATAATGCCCCACAGCCAATGCAGTTACTACACCTTTTTCTTCTTTTTCTTTTTTTTTTTTTTGTACCAAAGCAGTTACTAAAACTTGATAAAGTGAAACTAGATCAAGAATACAAACATGGTAACAATGCATCAGAAGATTCCATCAACCAAAATCTTACAATGCTTTCCTCCTCCCATGGTGCCAGTTCTCCAAGATTAGCCCTGCAATTGTTCGTCCTTTGCCCACACCAGCTCCATCTCCAATAAAAAATCCCGCCCTGGCACCACTTGGTAGCTGCTGGAGATGTCTCTGTCATGGAAACCACATTATATTCCAAATGATGATACACAAAAATAAAATCTAAAGTCCAGTTATAAAAACAACCTGACAAGCATAAACCAATGTTTCAATCTGCAAGCATGACAATGCTTCTGAACTTTCCAGGTCATCTATGATCTTAAGATCATAAGTTGGTTCAGGTGGCTGCACTGCAGATAAGGAAGATGTCTCCACAACAGGATCTGGATGGGGACGACCAATAGATAATTTCGGAGGGCGCTGGACACAAATTGGAACAGTAAAATAACAATCCATTATTTCAAGCCCACAAAGCAAAACTCATGGCAGACAATAATATCCAAGGTAGACAACACTCACATAGTCTGTAAATGTTTCTACCACAATGCCACCCTCATCTTCGTCTCGCTCCACTTCCATGGCTACCTGAGAAGTGCCAAAAAAAAAAACATAATATAAAATTACATGCATTATGAACAAAGAGCCATGGAAAAAAAAAAAACATAATCTAAAATTTCAAAGTAAATTATCTGCTGACAACCCAACAAAAGACTATGCAGATTTGATTTCTTAGGATAAATAAAGCACACGACAGGCATTTTTCTGGCACATCCAAATAATAGACACCTCAAAATTAAATACTGGAGCTCAAAGGATCTTATGGTTGAAACCCAAGATTCTGTCGACCTTGTTTGGCATTACATTGACAATATTCCTATTTAAAAAAACAGAAATACTAATAGTCGTAGAAGCAAGCACCCACAAAATGTCCATAATTTTCATTTATTTCCAATTTTTGATCTAGTTCACTTCACTAGAAATCATTTTACAATTAAAAGGATTTAACTTGTCTTTGCAAGAATCTAGATCGATTTGATTTTTCATTTATGATGAGTATATGGATGGTGGGTTTGGTTCAAACTTGATAAAGGAAGGGGTTTAAGTTCATGGTTTGCGAATTCAAGGGTTATGCAAGTTGACTTGATTGCCAAGCACAACAAATGTATTAAGCAAGTGGAGATATTGTTAGCTCATCTGAAACGATTAATTAAACTGCCCAAATTAGAGTAGAATAGAACTTAACATTGATCTGAAATGTTGTAACAAAACTTAAATGACACCTCCACACATGTATCTCAACCTTTAAAATTTTTCCACAATCAATTCTTGATTATATTATTTCTTCTCCATCAAACCTTAATCTTAGAACATAGATTGATCGCATAATTTTTAAGTAGAATTTTCCTTTCAACTTCACAAGTTTACATCTATTGTGCAATACTCCATAGTATGCACAAATTCCTCTATAATATCTCATTCTATGAACATTCAACTCTATATCATTATGATGTTCACAATTTTGGCTTCTTTTAGCCATCCAATATCCATCTCAAGAACTTCCTCTTTTCAAATTCTACTTTATATTCTAAAAATATGTATAGTTGGGTTAATCAAGGTTCAAAAAAAAATTTCGATGCATTGTTTTGGTAACCTAGGAAAAAGAATCAACTTGAAAATATTTCAATAACGTTTTACAAACTAAATGGAAATGAATAAAAATTTATTTCAAAAATATAGAACAAAATATATAGAAACGTCTTAAAAGACCTCAAAACATTCTGAAATATAAAAAGAAACATACCAAAACATCTTAAAACATTCCTAACTACTACGAAGCATTGAAATTTTGATTCAATCATTATTTCGTTTCGGTCTCCTTGAAAACAGAAACATGTCGACCAATTCAAAACGAGATTTTGATCCTTGGAGCTGATTCCAAGGAATTCATACTCAATCCAGTTGTGACAAAAATAAGGGCATAAAGATGAGCCCTGAGATAGTCCCATCGTAGGGGTTTCACTTGCCTCACTTAAGATAGTTGTTATTATAGTTGAACCAGTAGAATATAATAGAATAATCATCCCAATAGGGTAACCTCAATTTTCATTATGGATAGTACAAATGAATTTAGTTTGCTTCAGGATACTAGACTTCCATAATAAGAATCAGACTTGCAAAAGCTCGGTTCAACAACCATAGGTTTTCTAGGAAAAGATGATTAAACCAAATTAATCAATAAAATATGGCATGGAAATGATGTCCTATCCACCAAAAAAGGGTTTACTCTAACGATCACAGGAATCGATTGGAAGAAATCAAAATTGGCTTTGAAATCTCACAAAATTATGGTCATGTAAGTTCTGAGGTAATACTTCCTTGAGGAATTACGTAGTGGTCCTTTATTTTTCATTTTAATAGCTGTGGTCAAGGCAGTTACACGCATAGCCTTATGCATAAGGCCAAGACATTCAGAAGGGAAATTCTCAACTTGTGTAATGAACGTTAATTACCCAAACAATGAAACGTACACAACACACAACATATAACGCAAAGTCTGGCACACAATCACTACCACAGAGAAAGGAACGAATGGCAAAATTTGTACAGCACCAGTTACTCAATTGAACAAATTCTCTAACATTTGACACAATGGTAAACTATTTTAAACTTGATCCCCCAGGAAGAGAATACAATTTGTAGTAGAGGGAACGATGATGACAAAAGTCTAGATTTGCTCAAGAAACAAGCTGGGAAATGGAGCTACTGCTAACCATTTGTCTCACTGATGGAGTCGTCCATACACTGCCTAAAGGTCACGTTCACTTGAAGAATCAAAGGGTGATGCTAGAATCACTGTTCTACTTGGTTCTGTCCAAACCTAATATCATTAAAAGCTTGCAATTGTCTTCTCCCCCTTTCCTTGACACCCATGATAACTTTGAGGCACATTGTGAATTCTACAACAGACATTGCAAGTAAAAACTCCTCTATTCTGGAAACCCAGAACTCAAGCGCCACAACCAATCATGTTTTTGAAAAAAAATTCCCACTGGTATGTAGAACAACACGTATACTGGAACAACTAGCCAAAAATTCAAGCAGATCACTGTAGTGCGACATAACAAGGAAATTATATAGCCAAACTAATTAGAATATACCCAAAGTCACACTGATCTATACACAGATGCCCGGGAAAACAAATAGAAGCGAGATCAAAAAAAAAAGTGTGAAAGTGTGATTTAGAGAAACCTCATTGACTTCTTCAGGTGGGGGAGACTGTGGAGGCTGTAGTGGCGGGGACAGCGATGGAAGAGGTGGCACAGATGGTTGCCCCATTTCGCAGCTCTCGCTTACAATTGCAATATGTCGATGCTCTAGAATACTATATTATGTAGATAGAAGGCACATAAAGAGGATATATGTCTTCTTTTTGGGATGAGTGAAGAACTGGGAGAAACGAGGGCTTTGTCTCGGTGGAGGAGCGGGAAAGGGCCTTTTTATAAGCGAGAAAAGGAGTTGTTCGTGTGCTGGTTGGGCTTCTCTCTCTCTCTCTCTCTCTCTCTCGCTGAGCCCTTAAACAAACGGAGCTTGTTTGGATCAAATTTTTGGGAGGGATTTACGTCGGCTTCTTCAAACTCACTTAAATCTAAACCCTTTGGAAAGATGGAATTCCACATTTAATTTGATTCATACTTGATATGCAGCAGTGGACTGGAAAAAAATGAGTATTCGTTCAAATTTATCTTGTTTGAACTGAAGATGGACTATACGTATTAAACGATGAACGTATACGAAAATACCTGTATAAATTCGTACGGAAATGAAAGCGGGGATGGACTTACCCTTTACCCCGCCCCGTCTCATCCCCGTCCCCGTCCCCGCCCCACTATTTGTTATATATATATATATATACACTTCAAAAATCTAACTAAACATATTTACTATAACTACCAATCTAAAAATATGGTAATCAAACTAATAAGTAACATTGTTATATAGTAATTTTATCAACTTTTTTCTCTAATTGTTCTTTTTTCTATGTGTGTTCACTGATTGAAATTGTTAGGAGTTTTGATTGACCATGCTCTAAAAACATATAAGAGAGAGTAAGATAGTTTTGCATTTCATCGTTGGTAGAATTATTGAACTAGCGAAATTTTAATTTTTCATCTTTTAACACTTTATGGTTGAAATAACAAAAATTCTTCAAGCAATCTTCATGTGTAGTGCTATTGTTTTCTTAGTTCATTTTTATTTTTCTTTTCTTCCTTTCTCTCTAATAGTTTCGTTTCTCTTTTTGTGGTCCAATGACACTTTAAATAGAATACTATATTGTTTTGGCTTTTACATTGTGCAATCTACATTTATGTTGTGTTAGATTATGTTAGATTATTTAGAATGTTGTTGGATTATTTAAAATATTAGATCTATTTAGAATTTTAGATTATGCTACTTGGGCTTGGGCTTGGGCCTGGGCTTAGGCGGATACAGAGAAAGCGGGGACAGGGACAGGGATAGGGATTAGAAATTTATCCGCGGACGGGGATGATAATGAAAACTATACCCGTTATCAGAGGGGTGCACCGGGGATGAACAGAGTTTTTTTAAGCGGGTACGAGAATGAAAACTATACTCCCCGCCTCCGCTTCGATCCACTGACATCCCTAGTGGAGAGAGTTTTCCTCGGCCATCCTTTTTGGATCCCCCCAATTATGGGCGGAAAAGGAGAGAGAAAAGGTAGGGAGTGTGCTAAGATATGTTAATTTACCTTTGTGCTCTCCATCCTTCCAATGCACTTGGGCCCTGTTTGTTTGAGGTATAAGATTTAAGTAATATAAAATTTTATATTCATTCCACTCTGATTCAATGGTATATTATATCTGGTATTAATCTATAATCCTATCATTCCCCTTGTTTGTTTATCACAAATATTATCTATATAATACCTACTTAAAAAAGTCAAAAATTACAACTACTCAATGTAAAAAGACAATTTGGGCTTGTTTGTTTGAGGTATAAGATTTAGGTGGTGTAAGATTTTATATCTATTCCACTCTGATCCAATGGTACATAATACCCGGTNGATTTAGGTGGTGTAATATTTTATATCTATTCCACTCCGATCCAATGGTATATTATACCCGATCTTAAACTATAATCTCATTCTTCCTCTTGTTTGTTTGTCATAAATATTATCTATGTAATACTTCCTTAAAAAAGTCAAAAATTGCAACTACTCAATATAAAAAGACAATTGTAACCTTATAATCTTATATGAGGCATTGTACATGAGAGCATTTGAATCTTTTATTCTATTATACCTCCATGAAATTAATACCGAGAATATTATACCACCGGATAGGTGGTATTGCTTAGCACCGTATACAAGGCATAAAAATTACTGTTCACACTGGATTAGTACTATGACTCAAAAATTAGTACCGAATAAAAAATATCAAACAAACAAGGTATAAGATAGACCCTACGTACTATTTTCTTTATACCACCTTATACCTCAAACAAACAGGCAGTTCTATTTTCTCCAAAGCAATGCACTTGCAGTACTATTTTCGTTCTCCAAATTTCATTTGAAAATGCCAAGTTTTATTATGCTACCTATTTAATGTGTGCGGTAATTGTGGGCAACTGTGCATTCCATTTATCTAATAATTTTTCTTTGAGAACAAAAAACGTCCCATATCTCATGCAATAAATAACTATCAATATTTTGTTTTGAAATATTCATACGCCTACAAAATAGGTACAAGAAAATATGTGGACAATGGCTATGTGGGTATTAAAAGCTTTTTTAGATTGATGGGATTGATTTGCAATAAAAATATTCACTTTGTATATTTAAGGGTAAAATTATAAATTGGCCATATATATTTTTCTTTTCCTTTATTTTTTTATTCAATATCAAACAAAAAAAATATATTATTTTTATTTTTTATCTCTTCTATCAAAAAAAAAAAATTTCTTTCGTTCAATGATAAAATTTTTATTCCTTCTACTTTTCTTTCATTTCATCTTTCCAGCATTCGGGCCAAATAGATCAAAAGAGTCATTACGCCATTGGAAATATCAGCCCTCCAAATGCCAACCCACATTTTGTCTTTCTTTGTTACAGATTCGGATACACACGTGTGAGTCGGTCATTATATTTATGGCTGGAGATTGTATTCTGTACGACTTACCCCTCAGCCATAGGTTTACGAGCAGCCATTTAAAAGCTGACAATTCAACAGAATTGGATCATTATAACATATTTAACCTTTTCTCTTACATAACTATTCTGTCGCCCTCAAACACTGTAAAATATTCGATGTAACATTGATGTCGTATTATTACTGTCATTTGATATTATTACTCAATTAGAATATTAAAAGTAAAAAAAATGAATCTCATTAATCTTATATGTTGATGATTGAATGTGATGATTAATAATAGTTATGAAAATAATAGAGTTTATTTTGCTTATGTATAATCTTTTAATTTGACTGTGACAACACGTGATAGTGATCACATAGTGTCACCGTTGCATCGAATATTTTCTCAACAAACACACAGATGCAGTATCATAGATGAATGCAACCCTTACCCACCACCGGCCCACTTTGGAACCTCCCCTCATTGTTTTTCTCCTTCCTCTTCTCTTTCTCACACCTTCACATAACATACAAAAGCACCAACCAGTCACCACCGCCCCCACACTGCCATTAATTTCTATGCTTGATCCCAAAGGTAAACACAGATGAAGAATTTTTCAGAAGAATGAACAAATATTATGACATCTCATATTATGAACAAAAATCTAAAATACAACCGCTATTGGGCTATTATTTTGTATTTCTGGGACAACCCATTATGACCTAGGTGGAAAGAAAGGGAGCACCTCGTCTAATTGAAAGAGTACCGGAAACGTATACAGTTTGCCTGAAGGGGAGCAGATAGCAGAGGATAGACATAATATATAATTGTGGCCCACTATATGCTGAGTTGTCAGCTTTTGAATGGCTGTCCGGAAACCCTACGGCTCACGGGTACGCCGGACATAACATAATCTTGTATGGATGTACCTGTCTCTCTCCAATGACATCCTGTGGTTTTTACTCTTAAAATCTCATTGTCATAAATAACTAGTCAAAATTGAGGAAGGAGCTTTTACAATTAGCAGAAGACTAACTATTATGATAACATACTGAAACTTGCATGCAATAGCTCAAAGCAGTATTATTTTTCTGGGAGTATATTAATTTGTTTAATTAAGTTTGTTTTCATTGTGCCTGCAGTACTTTTGACTTCTTCAAAGGACTAGTCAGAAGAAAACTGGCCTGATGAAGATCTCTTGGCACTTTCTGTAGGGGACAACAATCAACTTCACAATGTGCATATCTGATTATTAGCCATGTATATTTTTTGTTTCTTTAGTTCTGATGCATAAGTCCATTTATTCGCTCATTTAGATTTAGACTCTTCATTGAATGGGGTTTGGTGAAACTAAATAAGATCTCTCCTATTACTCTGGTCAAATTTTATTATTTGATCCTATATTATTTCTTGAAATAATACACAACTTAGAAATCTCCCTAAATGACCAATTAAGTTTATGATATTTGCCTCATTGCCTGCTATGTAATGGTCCTTTTTTTCTTTTACAGCAATAAAACTATGTTATTTGTAAGATCAATGATTGATTTTTTATCTTTAATTTAGACAACATGTGAGAACAAACTTATTTTGGTTATGTTTGCTGTGGTCAGTCAATTCCATTATAAGCCAGATGCCACAGTATCAGGGGACCAAATTGTTGTCTTTGTGGTGCCAATAGGACTTAAAATGCCTCATATATCTGTTAAGTGCTAAAACATGCAGGTTTGAAATTTTTTTCTCCAAAAGAGCCAACGATCACTTGTTGTTACGGCACTTGGTGTGGTCCAACAATCAGACACTGGTATGTCCTAAAATTGTGGGGTTGGTGGTCTCTCAAAGAACAAAGCTAAAGAACAAACGTCTCCAACGTAAAGTCTTAGTTAGTCGGCAGAAGATTCAACTGATATATCATTGGTGTGGTCACTACCCATGTTAGTGGTCCATGAAACAAGCATTTGTCTTGATAGTAGATGTTGAGTTTATTAAAGGCTGCAAAAGGTGAGTGAAATTGTCCTTTTGGAGTTCTCTCTTTGGTCATTCATGAAGGGAACCCATTTCTCTCTCTCTCTCACACACACATGCACAAGCGCACATAGAGTTTGGTGAATGAAGTGGGCTTACATCCTTAAGGACCTTAACACATTAGGACACACAAGACTAACAATTGATTCAAGGAAAATGTTATTTGGACTTAATTTGGGGACTTAATCTAGAGACCTAATTCAATTTGTGGGATTCATTTAATATTGAAACTCACAACTAATCTAATGGTTGTATTGAAGTCACATCATTAGGTCCCCAAATAAGATCCCTATAGCATTGCCCTTGATTCAATTATATGCCGCTTTTTGGATCNCCCCACAGTAGCCTTTACCTCTGTCCCACATCGGGGAAAGAGTCGTCTCCCCACCCCCATATAAGCCGAAGCACCATATGAGAGCAGTACCCAAGTACCACAGTGTGCTACTTGGGTACTGCTCTCATATGGTGCTTCGGCTTATATGGGGGTGGGGAGACGACTCTTTCCCCGATGTGGGACGGAGGTAAAGGCTACTGTGGGGGTTTGACCCGCAGGTTAGCCGAAATCCTTTGGTGGAGGGCGGGATATCCCGGTAATGGGAGGATTGCCCTTGGAAGACAGGGTCCCGGTAATGGGGCAGGGTCTTCACAGTTTGGCTCATGCCAACCCTGTTCACGACTTACAATTTGAACCATTGATGATCAAACACAATAAAACAACTTTATAGCTGAGTTGAACCATCTTTAGAAGAAAAGTACTTCTTAAATAATTTCTTATTGGTATTAAGGTGGTGGCATTCTTTTCTCAATAAGAAGCAACTTCTTTACACTTGTATCATGGGTGTAGGTGACAATGTGTATAAATTGTCCTCACTTCAAAGCCAGCATTTTCTAGGATAGTTGGTATATGCTTTGCAGGATCAATAGAAAAACTGTACAAAGCTCCAATGCTTTAACGTACAAATTTTATGTTATATTCCTTCATTAACAATTGAAAAAAAGCACAATTAGTGTTGTTGAAAAAAGGAACAAAAGAAATCACAACTCTAAGTTCTTTGGCAGCCAGTGTAACTTACTACATAGGAAGAGTGGTTGTATTTATTTTGTCTCTGATGGTGCTCAAAATTAACTAGACCGAGTTGCAGAATAGATTAACGAGTGTGTGGGTATCTGGGTGAACATGAGTGTGGAGGTGTATATTGCATGTATTCTGCAAGAGGAAGATCAAATTTGAGTGGTTTACCTTAGCCAAAGAACTAAGGTTATTTCCATTGTAAGGGAGACTCTTGTCCTTTGTGGATTGTATTGCTTAGGGAAAAAAATTGCTATTATAGGGTGTTTGGCTTGCAGCCTTTACAAAACATTACCTAGGTTCAACTTGGTGGCTTACAGAATGACATTCTCGTGTAGTATAGCCCTATTGGCTATTTATACAACTGGTAGTTTGGGTTTAGTGTTTGTCCCTTTTGTCTGATTTTGTGATCCCTTTTGTGTTTGTCTTTGTCCTGGAGCTGTAGTCCCCAAACCCTTTCTGCGTCCACTACTCGTCGACTATAGTACTTAATTCGTCTCCATTACCTATGGGTTTTTGTTCATCAGAGCCATCAAGTACTATTCCCTTGTCCCCTATCCACATGTCAAGCTGCAGCTTTTGCAGACTAACCCTGTGCCATGCTCCTAAGTTTCGCGCTTGTTACCATGTCGAGCTTGTTACTCCGAGCTTTCCTGCAATAGGTCTGTGGCCCAGTTCATGCTTAGGAGAGTTTGTTTGGGCAAGTTGCTAGGGCCGCTTTCTGCATGCCCAGAGGGTCTTGGGCTGTAAAAGTAGGTTAGACTTAAACCAATCATTATTAGTTGTCCCCTAACCCGAAGTTAGGAGGATGACCTTCTAGCACTTTCCTGGGTTAAATTTGAATTTTTTTCCACAATGATTACTCTGAGGATGACTGTTCCTCATGATCGCTAACATTGTGTCAGTAGTAGGTTTGGCCCCCATATATTTGCATTGATTTTAGAGACGTGTCAAGGGAGTACACAGGTCGTGAGGAAAGGGCTTCCCTGGTACGATTCTTTCCTATGTCTAATCTTGGTAAATAATAAAAAAAGGGGGGGGGAATGCACTTCACATTTCCATTGCTATTTTGAATTTTTGACTCTTCGTGCTCCTTTCCCCTTCTGTAGACTAAAAGGTGGTTACCTCGTTCCTTTGCTACTTCTGAGAATTCTTTGATTTCATTCTTTTGTGAAGTGGTCTTAGCCGTCCATTAGGTACGTCTCCATTCTCTTTTCCTCACTCTGGATCCCTTTAACCCTAGCTGGTGGAGCCGTGGGTTCCATTCATTATTTGGAGGTTTAGTTATTTTCGATGACTTTCTAGCAGTTCGATGACTTTCTAGCAGTTTTTCATTTTGTTTTCCTCATGGTTTGTTGATTACCCCATCCGGTCAAGGCTGACCTTGATTAGATCTTGGTGTTTATTCCCACTATTTTTAATGGATTGTGCTTTGAACATGCCTTCTTTGCATTTTGAGCTATGATTTGAAGTTCTAATTGAGAGAGTTGTATCTGATACTTCTTCTGAGTTTGTGTCTGGAAGGGAAAGTAGTGAAAGCGCTAAGGTTTCAACTTCCCACGTTAGCGATTATGCCGAAGAGGCTTTGTCTCCCCTTGGTGATGAGGAGCCCTCTATTAAAGACACTCTGCTGGTTAAGGGCAATCAATTTTCGTTGGTCTTAGCAGAGAAGTTTGAGTGTCAATCTAGGGTGTCAAATTCGGAGAATCCCGGGTCGATTCCCATGGCTTTTACTTCAGGTTGTTTCAGCAAGCCTCCATTGGCTTTGCCCCCAACTATCCTAAGTCGTATCAAGAAGAGGGGGTCCAAGGGGGTTCCAATTTCTTCTGGCCCTAAAAAGAAAAAGGTTTGTCGAGATCTGTCTGACCTCACTTGCTGTGCCGAGTCGACCTCGAGTTGTATCAATGAGGATGACTTGGGGGCCCTTAGGGAGGAATA
>CAUOFW020004791.1:432816-469837 GCA_963454935.2 Ilex paraguariensis
CAAACCGATCGGTGATAATATAGCTCTTGTTGAGAGGAAAAACTTCTTAGAAGGAAGTCTTGCAAGAATTTTGGCCTAGGATTGAGTTTTGGTGGCTTGAAGCTTGAATAACCTAGGGTTTTTCTTTCCTTTTCCTTCAAAAACGTGTACTGACCCTTCTCAGCCCAAAAATACTGATATTTTTACACTAAAGGACTGTATTTATAGTGGAGGACAAAGGTGTAAAAAGACCTTTTTGCCCTTGATGAATTCGGGACCTCATTACACTATAACTCGTCCCGAAACGCCTCAATTCGATATTTTATTTTAACCAAAGTTCTTAAAATTATTTTAAATAAAAATTTTCAAAAAAATATATTTTTGCTAGTGGTCGGGTTTGCCCAGTCCCACCTAGGATACCTTTTTTGTCATATTTTTGAAATTTTTTTTGTTTAGACTCAAATTTTTACAGTAGGTGTATTTTAACATTCTAAGCATGTTTCATTTCTGTGTCATACTCAAATTATGCTCTTAAAAATAACTTATATATAAATGATGCATATGTAGTACCCTACCGACAAATGGTGCATAAATAGTGCCCTACCGGCAAAATTAAAAAAATTATCCTTATTTTTCAAATCTCTACATCAGAGCCCTTAAGGCATGAAGGGGAAGGCTTGATTTCCCCTAAAAACTCCTTTGCCCCCTCTTCGGGGCCCGAACTGGACCCTAAAGATGGGCCCAAGACGGCCAGAGCTGAGTTTGATGGGATCGCTCAAGCTCCTTTTCCAACAATGCTCCCTGAAGGAGTAGAGACTACAGAGGATGCTACTGAAATGGACAAAAGGGGCAATGCCTTCCTTCACAATCTTGAAGCGGATGTAGATACACTGGCTGACTTGGTTCCTACTATGGTCCCCTAAGGAAGCTGTGAAGATCAACTTTGAGAGGAAGACTAAGCACGCCATTCAGGGGTTGGCTGAGGTATCGTATCATTTTCCTTCTTCCTTGAGCACAACCTTTGGGCTTCTTCTTTTTACGGCATGTGTCTTTGTTGCTAGGCCTTGGCTTGTATCAAGGTGATGGAATTCCAGCACCAACATGTGTCGAGTGTGCTAGCCGATCAGTCCTCCAAGCAAGTTCCCCTTCGTTCTGAACTTGAGAAGGTCCAGCTTGCCAAACAATGGCTGAGGAAGGACCTTGCTTGTAAAGAGCGCAAGTTGGGGCCACTGGATGCTTAGGATGCGGCTCAGGTAGGGAAAGGCCTGATCGAGGAGAATAATGTTGTCCTTAACGCTAGGCTGACAAAGATGAAAAGGGCTAATGATGTGCTGGATAACAATTTTCAGGATGTTGGCGATTCCATTAAGAGGAAAAACTCTAAGCTAAAGGCAAAGGAAGAGGAGCTGAAGGCAAAGGAGGAGGATTTGAAGGCAAAAGTGGAGGAATTAAAAGTCAAAGACAAGAAGATCACAAACCTTGATCTGGACTCCTTTGTGCCAAAGCTTGAGGCGTCAAAACCTAAGGAGCCTGCGGAGGGGTCTGAAGCTGAGCATACTAAATAGCCAAATCGCCCTGAGCCCATTGCATAGTTCTTGTTCATAGGTTGTCGGATTTCATTAGGATTTGTAATCGGATATCTGTACTTTGGACTTGTAGCAAAACTTGTGTTCCCTTTAACTTCATATTTACTCTTCACTTTTAATGCCCTTCTCACTGCTTTTTTATTCCATATGATTTTTATGTGCCTACTTGTTTGTCACCTATCTCTTTCCCCTCCCCTACTTTTTTTGTTACACCTTCCACGACTCTTAGTCTTGGACGGATAAGAGGGGTAAAATGTGTTCCTCTAAGTTGCATAGACCTTCATTTGTAGGTTTTAGGCTTTCATATAGCAGTGGGGACTTCCATGAGTTGGCGAGGTGGTCTATATCTTGCGCATGGCTGAGCTGCTTAGCAAGTCTACCTTGCCCCGACCTAGTCAACTCACACCGAACTTACATGCCTTGGTCGAGTCGCGCTCTTGGAGGGCTCATCCTTACGAGCCCAGACCTTTTATGAGCTAACATAGTTTATCTCATGAAGGATCTGAAGAGCTTTTTCATTTAAAGCTCAAGTTGAGTATTCATGCTTGTGCCATTCAGGATTACTAGGGTCATTTTAGACCTTTTACCCTATCTTTTGTGTTCCCCAAGTTTGGTGGTTTTCTTCAGTTAAGGTTGTGTGCCCATGATGACGAAGATTCGTCCTCAAAAATTGTGCCCAATCCCCATGTTTTGTGACACGTGGCAAGTGCATTTAATGCAATGGATAGGTACTCATTACGCCTTTCTAAAGGGAATTATATCGCCAAAACTTCCTTTAAAAATTGTACATCTTCTTTGTTGACTTTCATCGCTTTCGCTTGAGTATCCTCTACTTCATTTACTAGAAAATTTCTTATTCCGTTTTCTAGATCCTTCTCTCCAGTTCTCACTATGTCTCAACCTTCTACTTCTGGGTATGATGTCATGCGAGAAATCTTTCCTGATGTCGAGGTTAGCGAGATAGATGTGGTATAAGCCCGCACATTGTCAAGCCGCTACAACTTTCCTATTAGGGTATTAGTTTATGCTGCTCACAGTGACCCTTACCACTGCTCTTTGAATTATAGGGTTTTCTTTTTTGAGGTTCCCTTCCAATTGGGCCTCGAGTTTCCCCTTCCTCCCTTTGTAAGGGAGGTTCTTCATTTCTGTAGTTTCTATCCTTCCATGCTATTACTAGTGGGTTGGGCTATCCTTTTGGCATTGCCAATCTTATGGGAGCATCTATTCAGGCAGCCATTATTTTCTCATTTACCTTGTCTTTTACAAGGCCTCCATATTTTGCTCACTCACTTGGCTTATTTTCTCATCTTCTACGTATTTGGTCAGCGAGAGGGATGTGATCGTAGAACAAGTGCACCAAAGGAGGTCGGCACAGGGTCCTGAGTCTCCAGCTAAGAGGGTGAGGGTTGCCGAAGAGGTCACCATTGGGGTCATATCTATTAATCCCGAGGTGGACCCAGTGTGACATGGCTCTCTCTCCAAGGGTATGGAGGGATTTAGGTCGAGGCATCCCACTCTTATGATGTTCAAAAGTCCCAATGCAATCTTATTGGATGATGTGGCAGGGGTTAGCCAAGCTTTCATGCAGTTGATTCCTCAAACCAACCTTCATCGATTTGTCGATCTCCTCTTTAGGGACAAGACCCGAGATTCTTTGCATGCTCTTCTTGAGGTTTGGCTTGTTGCTTTGCTTGGTCTGACTTTTGCCTTGCAAGTATTTACCTCTTTAGTTTTCTTTCAAGTTGCAACTCACGCATGTACGTTAGGCGGGGAGATTCACCATCTAAGGGCGGTGACGGAAAGGAGAGAAGTGAGATTGGCTAAGCTGCTGCGTTGGGGTGCAAGGTTGGAGGCAGAGCTGGAGATGGCCCTTAAGTAGAGAGCCTAGGTCTTCTGCTAGTTGGTTGCTACCACCACTTCAAAGATCTCCTTGTGAGATCAGTTGAGACTGAGGGAGGATGAGTTGGTGAGCACACAAGTTGGGAACATGGATCTAATTAGGGGTGTCAAATGTGTTGGGTTAGGTCATTGCGTATCAGATTGATTTTGAGTTTGTGTCAAAAATCCCAAAACCTAAACCATGTTTAATAATCGCATCGAGATGTATAAACACTAACTTGACCTGACCATTAAATAGGTTATCCAAACTTAACTTGTTTGACACGTTTAATAAACAACTCATTTTTAGGTTAACAAACATAACATGATTTGTTTAACCTATTTAACATACATAACACAAACCTGTTTAATACACATAACTTGTTTCAACACATGTTCATTACCATTAAATACACCATTCAATCATTCATCCAAAATTTTAAATAATTTTTCCACAAATAACATATCACATCTCATCAATGAAATTAACTAAAATGCATTCAAGTTTCAACCCAAAAATTAAAGCAAGAATTATACTAGTATACTGTCATAATAATGTTAAAAACTATACTCCTAATTATCCTAGTAGAAGCAAGAACTAATAAGTAATAATGTTAAGATCACATCAATCATACATCATAGACAAACCATACTATCATAAAATGGGTTAAACGGGTCTACAATGGGTTAAGTCAGGTTCGTGTCCATATCATGTCAACTATTTTAAAATATACAGGTTAATTAGGTAAAATTTGGGTTAATCTGATTTTGACATAAACCCAGCATAATTTTTTTCGTGTTTAAGTGTGTT
Source organism: Ilex paraguariensis (assembly GCA_963454935.2). Lineage (NCBI taxonomy): Eukaryota > Viridiplantae > Streptophyta > Magnoliopsida > Aquifoliales > Aquifoliaceae > Ilex > Ilex paraguariensis. The sequence goes on from CAUOFW020004791.1 coordinate 437,071, forward strand.
AACTCGTTTTAAACATTGACTCATTTAATTTCGTGTCTGACCCATTAATTTTGTATTCGGTTCATGTCGTGTTAACGTATTGTGTCAAAATTTGACATTCCTAGGTCTAATGACCCAACTAGTCCAGTCCCACGCAATCATTGCTGACCTGGAGGGCTTGTTAGGTGCAAAAAGATAGCTGGTCGAGAAGTAGAGGTGGGAGATAGAGAAATTGAATAGAGAAGTAGCCAAAGCCTTTTTGGACGGATTCTTCAACTTTGAGGAGCAGGCCGTAGGGAAGTTCCTTGATCTTGGTTTTGAAAAGTTTGAGACTCGATTCGACACTCCTCCTAGAGGTTTTCCTGGAGGTGATGATGTCGATCTGACTACATGGAAGCCTTGAAGACCTCAAATCTTGCATGTTTTGCTTTTCTTTTTGTTTTTTTTTTGTTTGGAAATTGATAGGACATTTCCAGATACTCCAAGATGACGACACGTGTTCTCGGCATCAATGGATACTCGCCGATCAAATCACAACATGTGCACGTCGGTCCATAATCCTCCTTCCCCCAAGGATACTATTCACAGGGATCAAGGATCCCCAGTATCCCATAGACTGACACGTATCCCTTGGTCAATTTTGGGTACATCGGCCCCTACTGACGTTGGACCCTCGACATCGAGGTATATCCGTCTACAAAACATTTTTACTCCTGCAGGGCTATTGATAGACAGATCACTAGCCTAGGTTAGACTAGACTAGCCATCATGATCTCATCTTACTCAAATGGTGTCAGGAGGCATAAGAAAGTAGAAGGCTCAACCAAGGGGGAATGGGCACGTGGCATATTGTGTCAGATCAGAGACAAAAAGACCAGAATGCCCTTGTTGACACACGACTTGAAAAAGTAAGTATTTAATGCACCCTTCCTTTGATGAGACAACATTTAATGCACGAGAACTTGGAAGTGAAAGGTAATAAATGTCCCAAAGCCTGGACATTTAATACACCCCCGCCAAGGGAAGGTCATTAAACGTTCTGCAGACCAAGGAGAAAGTATTAGTTGCTCGGGGTCCCGAGCAGTTAAGAATAAGAACATTACTCATAGAAATTGGTGTGCACACTGCCCACCTCTAATGATTACCTACTAGTTACGCTGTCAGCAATGATGAGTTTTTAAGGTATAAATAGTCCTCACAAACACGTAAAAGAGGTACGCAAAAAACCCTTTCTCAAGCATCATACAGTGTTTTCTTCTTCTCCTCTCTCAAGGAACTGACTTGATCATCGGAGGGGATACACCGAAAAACACTCTGGCGCCCTTCTTATCTGTTTTTCTTTGTTCTAGGAGTCTCTCAAGATCATTTAGGCGACTCATAAAAATGATTCATTATCCCTCCTTAGGCCACCTTCAGCCCTCACAACCGGTCCCAAGTAGCAAGATTGACCACTCGATCGACGGACACGTGTTCATTACGAAAGAGATCTGTTCTTGTGTTTATATTGTGCAAGATCGTGCACGCACAGAAATGTATGTAATCACTATTCTTTTCCATTTTGAATGAAATGGCCGTTTTTGGATTCTGCATATCTCCCTTTCCCCTGCTCGAAGGAGGTCTTAACTTGGTTGGAGCATTATTTTTGTTGATTATGCCGAATTTGTGGGTTGAATTCCCAAACTTTATCTTGTTATTTGCTGTGGGTTGGAGATCCCGAGCTCCTCATGTGACGATCGAATCTCGACTCGAAATTGATTAAATAATTAAATTTTTTTTATGGGTCTCATGATATTGTTGAAAATTATGTGAGCGTGATTTGAGGTCAAATTATATGTTAAAATTTAATTATGAAAGATTTGATTATTTTAAAATTTTATTGAGAACGAAATTTTATCGAGTAAGGTAAGAGAATAAAATATAAAAAAACAATAGAATTAAAACATGTAGTGACATGTGTTCACCATGGAAGGCGACACATGTCACCAAACATGCATAAGTCTTGGAGCCCAAGGTTCTTTTGTTGATAAAATCAGTCCATTGTGTTCAAACCGTAGCAAGGAGGTGGAAAAAAAAAAGATAAAGGAAGAAAAAAAATTAGAAGATAAGAATGGTGAGGGGGCGGTTATGACTCATGTAATGAAAGTGTGTGCTATCTTGTAGAGAGAATGTTAGAGCAAATATTGTGTGTGCTTTGGAAAGAGCAAGTGGATAGAAAATTAAAGAAAAAAAATGAAAGTTTTGAAAATGAGAAGTTGTTGGCCAAAAAAAAGAAAAGGAGAAAGAGATCCAAACGGAGAGTTTCACAAGAGAATTGAATTGAGGTTTTCGATCCGTTTGAATGGAAGTTCAAGTATGATATTCTTGGGTATTAGATATTGATTCTTACTTAGAATTGTGTAAGTGATTTATACATGATATACATTCTTTTAATCTCTTTGCAAAGAGTATTTTATTGATATCATCATATTCATATTCAAATTGTGATATCATTTGGGTTTGAATTTAAAAATAATATGTCTATTAGTTGTTGATATTTCGATGTTCGGTTATAACTTTTGTTTGACTTGTCATTAATTGTTATGATGTTAACTTTGGTGTAATACTTGAGATTTTTTGACTCATGCATGAGGTATATTCGGTGGCATGGTTATGATTGTGATTCATGTTCGTGGACATGATTGAATTAAAATGCACCGAATGATGCCTAGCTTGTTGTCAGGATTGACCGAGAGTTTAATCAAGGTTGATTTGAATGTTCAAACGTTCGAGTTCGTTGACTTTTTTCAATATATTTGTACTTCGTAAATTATTGTATTAATTCTTGTGTCATCCAACGATTATCAATTAGTTGATAAATTATCGTCTCGCACTTTGACTTCGTATATTATGTTTTAAATTACTTACTAAGTTTTTTCCAGCTCACCCCCATTTACCCTCTCAATTGCAGGTTGAATTTGGATTAAAATTTGGTGGAAAATTGGGTTGATCAATGAATGAGAGATTTCAATTAGTTGTAATTTAAACAGTTATCGAGAGGTTATTTATTCATTTTTGAGGTAATTAGCACTCTGAATATTTATTTTAATTTAAATTTTTTACTTTAATTTTATATTTTTAAAAAAATTTTAAAAAATATAAATACTTATTTTATCGTTGTATTTATATATGAAATTAATATATACATAATATATATATATCAAATGATATATAGACAAATAAGATATATTTTAATACAAATAATTAATTTTTTATCCACTTTCTTTTAAATTTTAGAGGGATTGATTTTGATAAGTTAGAAGGAAAACTCATTCATGCACTTTTTCATCTTTTATATTTTTTTTCTTACCAAACATTATGTTTTATCTATCCCTCCAATTTTCTATTCTTTCAATTTTTCATCATTCTATTTTTTTAATGTACCAGACAGAGCATTAAATAAAATGTATTGTTTTTTATGATTAGATTTATCCTGTTTTAAATTTTTTTTTTTTTAAAGTCCCATAATATTTCCCACTGAAAACAAGGTAATCAACCTAAAAAGTACAACTAATATCAGAGTAGATACAAGTACGGGGGAATGTATAGTAAACTCTCTTACCGGGAGTGGACTACAGTACATCCATTGAGAATTTCGGTACCATACCGAACATCAAAGGGGACTAAAAACTGATTTTGTCACTGCAAAATGATGCAGAAATTAACACGTGTAAAGCAAAAAAGCAAGGCAACCGGATACCACAACAATGAGTGAGTTATATGAAATATTTACAATATTACATGCCAGATTTATAACAATAATGGGTACAATAACAAAGATAATGGTATTCTTACAAAGTGAGTGGAACCAAGTACAACGGCAATGGTGTATTTACGACATCAGTAGGAAATGTAAAAAATTAATGGGATAGGTACAAAAGTAAAGGTATATTTACAACAAAAGTGAAAAAATTTATGACTCCACAATAATAATGAGTGAGTTACAAATATTATGGAAGATTTACAATATTAGTTGCAAGATTTACAACAATAATGGGTACAATAACAAAGATAATAGTATTATTACAAAGTGAGTGGAAGCAAGTACAATGGCAATGGTGTATTTACGACATCAGTAAGAAATGTAAAAAAGTAATGGGATAGGTACAAATGTAAAGATATATTTACAACAAAAGTGGAAAAATTTATGAGTCCACAGCAATGAGTGAGTTACAAATATTATGGAATATTTACAATATTAATTGCAAGATTTACAACAATAATGAGTACAATAACAAAGAAAATAGTATTATTACAAAGTGAGTGGAACCAAGTACAATGACAATGGTGTATTTATGACATTAGTAAGAAATGTAAAAAAGTAATGGGATAGGTACAAAAGTAAAGGTATATTTACAACAAAAGTGGAAAAATTTATGACTCATAGTCAATGTAATGGATGATCGATTAATATAATATATGATCGATCGAATAAATGTATGATCGATCATTATGTGGAAAGGTGTTGTGTAAGAAAATGAAATTTTGGAAAGAAAGAAATAAAAATATAATTTGACCGATCACGAATATGAATGATCGATCATAGTGCTTCAATAAGGTGTTTTTGCTAAAAAACTGCGATGTTAATGATATTACTAGGTAAAAGTACAAAAATAATGGTATAATTACAACAAGATTGACAAATTTTGAAATTCAGTGGGATTGCGATCGATCAATTATGTATGATGATCGATCATGGAGGTAATGATGGAGAAGTTGAAGGGGAAGTGGTATTGCGATTAATCAATTATGTATGATGATCGATCATGGAGTTACTGATGGAGAAGTTGAAGGGGAAGTGGGATTGCGATCGATCAAGTATGTATAATGATCAATCATGGAGTTACTGATGGAGAAGTTTATGGTGCCAGTGGGATTACGATCGATCAATTATGTATATTGATCGATCATGTCATTAGTGATGGAGAAGATTATGGTGGTAGTGGGATTGCAATCGATCAATTATGTATAATTGATCGATCATTGAGTTACTGATGGAGAAGGTTATGGTGCCAGTAGGATTGCGATCGATCAATTATATATATTGATCGATCATGGCGTTAGTGATGGAGAAGGTTATGGTGGAAGTGGGACTGTGATCGATCAATTATGTATAATTGATCGATCATTGAGTTACTGATGGAGAAGTTGAAGTGGAAGTGGGATTGCGCTCGATCAATTATGTATAATGATCGATCAAGGAGTTACTAATGGAGAAGTTTAAGGAGCAACTGGGATTGCGATCGATCAAAAATAAATATGATAGATCAAAAGTTGATGTATTTACTTAAATGCCCACAAAGAGTAATAAATTTAAGTGTTGTAAGGGGGGCTTTGTAGTAAATAAACATCGGCTTACCCAAATAAATCCCCAAATCCCACAAAAATTACCCCTAAATCGCTCGCGCCTTCCATTCTCATTCAAATCCAACGAAACCCATTTCAAACTCATTCAAAATCCTACAAAATCCATTGAAAATCAATTCCAAATCCTACAAAACCTATTCAAAATCTCCCAGTTCCATAAACCCTAAATCGCCCACCACCCCAAATCTCTTTCATCGATTGATCAGGTACACAAACTACTTCGATCGATCAAACTATTTCCATTGTCAATCTTCCATTTTCAATTTTCATTCGGAGAAGAGTGAAAATTTTCATCGTGAATGTTCGTTGTGAATCTTTGTTGAAGAAGAGCGAAAGAACCACATTTGGAGTTGTGGTGATGTCGAGCAGAGAGGCGAAGAAATGGAAGAAGGTGGTTAGCGGGGGGAGTTCTAGCAATGCCAAACTCTTTGTGGATAAAGATGCTAAGAAGAGGTATGATTCATTCATTGTTAAACATCCTCTATTAATTGAGCGTGGTGTTTACCTTGATGAGCTAGTAGGGAGTGTGGATTCCCCTGAAATACTTCGGGCTCAGAAATGGAAACCTCTGTTTNTAAGAAGAGGTATGATTCATTCATTGTTAAACATCCTCTATTAATTGAGCGTGGTGTTTACCTTGATGAGCTAGTAGGGAGTGTGGATTCCCCTGAAATACTTCGGGCTCAGAAATGGAAACCTTTGTGTGATGTGAATGTGGATGATAAAGCATATGTTGAACTGGTTAAGTTTTTTTATGCAAATGTTCATGAGTACAATGAGAATGAGCTGACATTTAAGACACTGGTTAGGAAGAAATCCATCACTATTTCGCCTGATCTTATTTCAAATGTATTAAAAATTGATAGACCAGACATTCCTGAGAATTCCATTGTCTTTCCATATTCAAGTAAGGAGCAGGCTCCTGAAATGGCAACAGTTATTCAACATATTTGTATTAGGAGTGTCCCTTAGGAGAATGAGAAAAGTAAAATTGCTCACATTGACCTTACTCCAATGTATAGGATGATAACCATAATTGTTGCCTGTAATATACATCCGAGGGGGTATACTGCTGAGATTGGATACGATACGGCCAAACTATTATATGTTATTTCTGAACATGAGGTTATTATTGATCTACCCCTTTACATATTCAACCATGTTCGTGAAACATCTACTGTTGAGAATGGTAGGCCATGTCTTCCATTTCCAATATTAATTTCCAAGATTTTGAAGCATAGTGGGGTTGAATTTCAGCAGAATGACAATTTTATTTACCCCATGAATCCAAAGGGTATGGGTACACTTAATAAAAGTGTGGGAGCTATTCTGGGTGTGAAAAAGGGGCAAGTGCGTAAAGCAGGCAACAGCGGTGCCTCAGGTTGTGGGTAGTTAAGCTGGGACTAGTCAAGTTGGTTTTGATGCTGGCACTAGTGAGGGTCGACAAACACTTCAGCAAATGGTTGAAAAATTGGAGGCTCGATTTGAAAAGTTTGAAGATGAAATGAAAGGGTCGTTGCAGCGTCTGGAGTCAAAATTAGATTGTTTTTATAAAGACTTTAAAGAGTACATCAACAAATGACACATTGGTTTTGTGCTTTTTGTTTTTGTGAATCTTTTGTTTTTATAGTAATATTTGACATTTTGGCAAGGGTGTTGTAGATGTTGGGTGGATGGTTGTTAAATATATTGGCTAGTAGTTAGAAATGTTGCCATGTTGTAGCTAATTTTTTGGCCTCTATTGCTGTTCAGATGGGAGCATTTACTGAGTTATCTTCTCATAGAAGTCTGGCTGTGTCTGGCAGATTACTTCTTCATCAGAATCAGTTTGGACTGGGTACTACAAGGAAAATGAGACTTGTGGTTTGTGACCAAAGGCAAGAAGTTGGATGATGGAGGAAAGGTTAGAATGGTTGATGGAAGACTGGGCAGTTGATCTGATTGGTCTAGTATGTGTCTGGGGTGATAATGTGCTGAGCATGGGGTCTTGTTTGTGGTTGGAGGATAAGTTGCTTTGAGCCTTTTGAAGGATTAAAGCCAACTTTTGTGATGATTTATATTCTGGTAGACAGTGTGGGCAAGTTTTATGTCTGGGCAGTTGGTGTATAGAGCTGAGTCTTGGTTTTTTATCTGAACTGGATTGCATTGGTCTGTTTATGATGGATTTTGTATTTTCTGGTGGATTGATTTTGAAGATAGCTGCTGGGATGCTGACGTGGAGGGTTGGTCCTGGTCTTTATGCTTGGCTACTGGACTGGTTTGCTGTTTTGCTTTGTTTCAGTAGTTGTCTGCTATTTTGGCAGACTGTTGCTGTGAGCTGGGCTGTTACCAAAGGTGTAGGAGCTGAGTTTGGGTACATAGAAAACCAGCTGGGATTGAATGGGTGTTGTATTGGTTTGTTTCTGATTTGGGGATTCTGCATCAGGAGCTGTCTGGGAGTTCAGGAGCTGGACTAAAGATTAGCAGACACAATTTTGTAGCTTAAAATGGTTTTAATCTTCTTGAAGGATTACAACTATTTTTGAAATTTGTAGAACTGTTTGTTCTTTGCTTCTTGTAATTACTTCTTTGATCAATATATTGACAAGAAAAGCAGTACAAAACAGATGTAGTTGTACTCACCTACAAAAATGTTTAAAGAAGTATTAATCTATTGGTCGTGCACAATTGAATCAAAAGCAGAGATCTTATTATTATTACTTTATTTTAATCAAAAGGGAATTTTATTTATTCATAATGCAAAATATTGACAAGAAACGAAGGAAAAGGCACAGACGCCCATCCATACCCAGTAAAAGGTAAAACTAACAATGCAAAGCATAAAATACACAACATCAAACTCTAAAGTTTCAGGAAAAATCCCTATCACAGTCCAAATCCATAAGCACATATCAATAATAAAGAGCTTTTCATCTTTTCCCATTGCTTCAAACAAACCAACACTTAATAATCCAAGACAAAAAGCTGTAGCAGCAACTCCTATTACACCTTATCATCAAAGGCCACCCTCTTTCTGTTTTGCAAAACAAGGAGACTCTGTTGATCAGATGACAGATTGAAGGTAACATCACAAGGCAATCTCAAACCCATCGGAAAATCAACTGAATTCCTACTCTTTATTGCTTGCCCAACAAGAGTATCAGCATCACCCGCATTTGCCTCAGGAAAAATATGCAGCAAGCTATAATCCAGACCACTCAAGAAGCCACTGATATGTGTCAAATAGCTCAAACATGTCCAAGGACACTCACTAATACCCAGAACATCATTCACCAAAATCCTGATTATTGACATTCAATTAAAACTTGCAACAAGTCAAACCATATGCCAAAACAAGCTTCAATCCATTGGACAATGCTCTAAATTCTGCAATGATGTTAGAACACTTCCTATAAAAAAAATGAGGCAGCCACAACAATGCCACCCCATTCATTATGCATCACAGCTCCTCCCCCTGCAATCCCTGGGTTTTTCTTGGAAGCCCCGTCTGTATTAAGCTTCAATGATCCAACACCTTGGCTCCTCCACTGTACCCATGTACATTTAACTTTCACCTTACGAGAAAGGTCAATCTACAAAGCACTCAAGAATTCTTTTCCATTCTCATCATCCAGTGCCCCAACAGCCTTTGTGTCTCCCTCAACTGCCCATCGCAAATTGGGTATCTGCCTCCATTATATCTCTTCACAGCACCATGTTACATCCAGCTCACCCTGTACCCTCTCCAGTATATCACCTACTGTTAAAAATAAATAAATATGGAAATGCAAACCATGTTGGTAATTTGATGAATTTCCCAAAGTAATTAAAAGGTTATAATGTATGAAACCTGATATCAGAGGACATTGTAATTGTAAGTTGGATTCCATTGGTCGGGTTCTTGAGTTTATGGCATGGGATGTTGGGAGCCACCAGGTTGTGAGAAGGGCATGTCATCATGGGGGTCGTCCGCATGGCATGTAAGCTGCGAACACCTACGAATAGTATGTCTAGTGCCACGACATTTACTACATCGTCACAGAGCTATTGGTAGGTTCTTCCGTACACAACCCTGATTGCCTTTGGTTGTCACTGTCTTGGGATCGATGACACCAAATTTTTTGTTCGACACTGTTATTATGTTTGTCATGTGATGTTGACACCTGTCTTGCTTTGCGTGTATCATGACGTTGTTTCATGCGGTTGGTTACTGCAGTTAGTGTTATTCGAAGTTCATGTGCATCCTCAGGCAATTGTGTACCGTAGTAACACATCCGGCTACACATTGACATTAATCTAGCATAGCAACAAGAAATTGATATGGTTGTTGACGTTTCAGGCACAGAGCTTGGTGGGCTAGCGGATTTTGCAGTAATTGTCCATCATTTTAGAATAGTACAAGGAGGGAACTCTGTTATGTGTTCAGTTTTCAAAATTGTTATGATGTGTGAGTAAGGAAGTCCAACAGATTGTAATTTTAGGTAATTACATTTGATGGTGTGAGTCTGATATTCATATATCACATTCCAACTGGATGTTGGTTTTGTGTACTTCGACTAAAAATAACTCGAATGACTACTGTGCTCAATTTTTTGGACCACGAAGAAGAGTCCTTTGGCCTTTATATGATCCCGCGCTTTAAAAAAATTTGACCTGGTATACAGTGAGGCAGTGTGCTGCTCTAAGCAGCGTAGTGTAGTGGTCAACACTGGGGTACTGTTTTCAGAATAATGATTGTCATAGGCTTTGGTCTCTCGGATTCTTGATACACCCCTATCATACTGTCTAACAAATTCATACAAACGAAGCCTTATTTTCAGGAAAATGATTCAAGTAACCATTCAAGCTTTCTGAGCGTTGTGTGCTTTTGATGCTGGCAAAGAAATGACCCCGCAAGAATGCTTAAGCCCATTTCCAATACTTTGTGTACACATCTGATATCCAGTTGTTATCCTCCAGCCCAAATGAATGTACCATTGATTCCCACATAACATCAAATTCCTCAGGTGTACATTGGGAGCACATACATTTCTTGAACTCGCGAAGAAAATTCTCAGCATGAATATATTGAAGCGCATTCCTCTCCAAATGCCAGCTGCATAGCCTGTGTTTTGCGTGTGGAAATATTCTTTCGATTGCGACGGCCATGGCCTTGTCCCATCGGTGACAACTGATATAGGCTTTTTATTATCCATTGCATCTAAAAATGTCTCCAACACGCACGTGTCCACAGTCTCATAAGAAAGTAATGCACATCAAAAAATGCAAGTAGTGTTGTGGTTGTTTACACCTACAAGTATGACAAATGGTTTTTTGTACGCATTGGTGCGGTATGTTGTATCGAATACCAAAACATCACCGAAACATGAATAGTCAACACGGGAAGTTGAATCCGCCCAAAAGAGGCAATTCAATGCATTATCATCTTCAACGTTGTACCTGAAATAAAATAATGGGTCGACCTCCTCTTTCGTGCTCAAGTATGCTAGTGCACCCTCAGCATCCCCATTGATAATTTTCTCTCTTCTTTGGCTGGCAACAGCGTTGTACAAATCCTTTCGCGTAAAGCCAACATTGGAATAACCGCCAGCTTGTTGCAACATAAAATCTCGTATTTGGCTAGTGTGTATTCCAACACTGCGAAGCGTTGTTGCTTGCTCTATGTTTGGGCTTTTAACACATCGGTGGGACCGAAGGAACGACACTCCACTCGGTGGAACCAACGGATGATTATGATCATTCACAAACTCCTTTACTACCCATTTTTTTGACTTTCAGTCATATTTAACGCAAAAAACTGCCAAACAACCAACTCGAGTTATTCCCCTTGGTTCTCGTTCCCTGACATCCCAGTCTAAGTATTTTGCAGCTCGAAACCCTTGTCGCGAACATACCCATTTCCTAGACACCGGGACGTGGTTTTTTATCATATTTTAAGTCATCTTTCCTGACGCTGAAACCTACAAACTTAGTGTATGTGTTATAAAAATTTACCCGCTTCAGCTGCCGAGTTAAACTTCATGTGACTGACTTCTTCAGCCGATAAGTCTTATAAACTTTTTTCCAATTCGACAGCTTCTAAGTTACCCTGACGATGCCCATATTCACCATTAAATGTGCCAAATTCAAAGATATCACTATCTTCAGGTGCTTCATTCAAGTCTATAACAGCATGTTTTCCCTTTTCAACGGTAGTGTGAGACATTTTATGCGTCAAACATAAAATACAATTTTTTTTAATAAAAATATTAATAATATTTTCCAAAAATTGAAAATTATGGGTTGCAATAATGAGAAAAAATTGCAAAATTGACATATATTTATTAAAATAAGTGAATTATTGTAATGAACACTTAATCAAACATTATTCAAATGTATTAAAAATAAATGGCATTCAGAATAGTTGGTATCATGTATTACATACCTATGGAATTTCCTCTCCTCTTATGTAGATGTAGTAATGTATGGTTCCAAGCATGTGTTGTTGGAGTATGATGTCTTGTTGTTGGAGTAGGTTCACGGCAAAATACAAAATGTTAGAGGTTTAGCTGATAATTACAAGTAGGTGAGGGTCAATAACTTCAGGGTGGTATTTGGTTGGTAGCTGTTAATGGTATGTAATAAATTACAATGGTAATTACAATCAAGGTTGCATGGCTTTTCATAAAAATTCTAAACTATTTAACTACAATTGAGCCAATAAATAAACTCATAACAGTTGTAACTCCTATGGGTGTAAGTAAGTACAATGTATATTTAAATTTTTTTTTTGGCTTTGGGATTAAAAAAAAAATCTGGATAACAAATGAATAGTAATTATGCAGATATTATTATATTAATTTTAAAATATGGGTAGGCTCATATTAAAAGGGTTGAATGGAATAACCCGATTCGTTATTTTCGATTGTTGTCGTTTAATTGGGTCGTACATGTGTTGCAAATCCTTCTAAGTCCGTTAACAAATAAAAATAATATATATAACCTTTGGATTCGATTAGTTAAATTTTTTTGTTATTAATATATTATTTTTAATAAATACCAATTATTATTTGATTTGGATGATTTAAATTACGTGTTATGTTGGTTGGAATATAGTAATTTTGTATTTACTTCGTTAAAATTGATAATAAATAAATTATCTTGTCTCAATTTATAACCCCATTTATGTTTATTTGAACAAACAAAACACCCAAAATAATGGCATATTCAAAATTCAAAAAAAAAAAAAAACAACAAAACCGCCCATTTGCCCGCCCAAATCCCCCATCGTTTAACCTCCCTTTTTTCTCTCTTAGTCTACTCCCTCTCTCTCTCTCTCTCTCTCTCTCTCTCTCTTTATCTCTCTCTATTACCACCGACATTTTCAAAACCCCTTCTCTTTTTCCTTCTATGTCTCTTCCCTCTTCCCTCTCACTCTGCATCGCAGTTCGAAGGGTTTGTGGCCCATTCCGCCAACGACAATCTCTCTTCACCACCACCCCACACAACTTTCACATTCGACCTTCTCTCTCACCGTCGATCACTGTCAGATCCAACGCCACAAGTCTCCCAAGTAAGTGTCCATCTTCTCTCCTTATATTGTACACACGCACGTAAACCCTCTCTATCTTTCTCGTATGCGTAACCCACTCACAAACAGTACCCACAACTCACAACACACACATATTGTCGCAGTACCACCCCTCCTTGTTCTCTGTCTGCGCAACCGACCCCCCAAACAATACCCATAGAATATAACACACACACACACACTCTGTTGACAAACCACCCCTATCTCTTACCCCCTGCACAACCATCCCCCAAACAATACCCACAGAATACAACACACACCCTTACCCCAAACCCTCTATTTTTCGTTGCCGCACACAGACGCTTAACACAGCCACACACTTTTGAATTTTGAGAAGTCAGTTTGATAAATGTTTAATTTGATGTGAATTTTACAATTACTTTAGGTGAACTTAGTTTGATTAGATGTAATTTTAAGTTGATTTGATAAGGTTCAATGAATTTTTTAAGTACTTCATGTTTTATTTTGGTGCAAACTTTGCAGTTCTATTAGATTCGATTCAAAATTTTTTGATTGGTCATTGCATTTCTTCTACTTGAATAGATTTGGTTATTGCATCACTCTATGTAACTCTAGTTGTGAATAATTAGCTTGTGTATCTTTCGATTCCAATTTATAAATGATTTTTTTTACTAGTGAGTTCTATTTATGTTGTGAGTCTTATTTGGTCCTTTGATATCTTGCATAACGGTTTAAACTTTTTTATGGTACGAATTAGTGCATTTAACAAATACAGTAATTACAGTAGAGCAATTATATTTGTGCATTTAGCAAAGACAGTATGATTACACTTGTGTTGCCCGTAATTCCTGATTATTTGCATTGAATGGATGTTAATTTTTGTAGGCATACACTAGATGTTCATTACTACACTGAACTTTAGGGCGCATATACCACTTTCTATGATGTCCTGTGATATTTTGCTTACTATTTTCAATCCATTTATAAACAAATCTAATCCAATAAATGGTGTTTTTTAAGGCAGGTTATCGATAATCAGCTATAATCAACTCTGAATCAAACACTATGTACATATATTTGATTGGTGTTATATAATTTTATATGTAATATTTTCAAAGTTGTTATTAAATGACAACAAAATTGCAACAGGGTAAAGAGAAAACAAGTGATTGCTGCTTCCACGGCCGGGAAGAGACAAAGACAAAGACGGGCGGATAGTACAGGCCAGACATCTGCGCAAGTATGTTATACATTGTTACATTCAGTTAGGTAGACCATTTATGCATATAAATAATTAGTTTGGTAAATTTGAAATGTACCATTCCTTATTACTTGTTCCATTACTTAACTTGTACAGGGTTATGTGGTGACAAGATGTTCACCTAAAAGACTAATAAAATTTGTGGAAAATTTAAATGTTGCACAAAAACAAGCCATCAGCGAAATTGGCTTGGGTANAAGTATGTTATACATTGTTACATTCAGTTAGGTAGACCATTTATGCATATAAATAATTAGTTTGGTAAATTTGAAATGTACCATTCCTTATTACTTGTTCCATTACTTAACTTGTACAGGGTTATGTGGTGACAAGATGTTCACCTAAAAGACTAATAAAATTTGTGGAAAATTTAAATGTTGCACAAAAACAAGCCATCAGCGAAATTAGCTTGGGTGGATTGCTAAGCATACAATGCACATATATAAGGCATGATTTGTGTGCATGGTTGGCAGGACGATTTGATCCCCAGAGGTGTGCATTCAACCTATATGGGAAATGGGCGAAGTTCAGCCCCCAAGATGTGATCTACATACTAGGTTTGCACTTTTTCGGTACAAATGTGGTAACAACGGGTGCAAAGGAAAACATTAACAATCTTTCTATTTCTTTATTTAACGGACAACCAGTGATACCTTTGAAACATTTTTCAGAGCACATTAGGTCAATCACAGATGCCTCTGAAGATTTTTTACGGCTATCTGTTTTATATATTATTGCTTGTATGCTTCTTCCTTCAATGCGAAATATGTTAAGTGTTGTGCACTACACTCTGTTGTTGACGTCCCTGCATTACGACTTACTAACTGGTGCAAGTTTGTATTTGATGGAGTCGTTGAAGGAATTCAGAAATTTCAATCTGCCAAACGGGGATCATTGGGTGGTTGTCTTGTATTTTTGATGGTAATTTACATAAAATTCATTTTCTGGTAAAGTGTATGTTGTATACAATGGGTAAATAGTTTCTTATGTTTTTCATTTTTATTTGGTAAGTAGGTATTCTATCTTGAACGAGTTACACCGAGAGGTCAAACCATCATACCTTTGGTTTTTTGTAAGACCCCACAAATTGGAGATTGGGGTGACAGCGATGTAAGTACATACACACTTTTTATTTTTTGTACATACTTTTATGCAATTAATTGATTGTACTGTGATTTCTTATGTAAATTGGTTGGTAGGATTTGCGGGTAAGAATTGGACTACTTGAGGTTGTTGCTGATCGCATTGAAAAAAAATTTGATACTTTTGCAACACAATGCACAACTTCATTTTCTGTGATGGAGAAATGACTAGGAGAGATTGGACATATTCTGTCGCAATTTGTTAATAAATCGGCGTCTCCAAAGGATGTCCCGCATGACATGGGGGAAACAAAGGAGATGATGAAATTGATCTGACAAAGGTGTGCATATTATCCATTGTACTGCTGAAACATTAAATGTGTTATTCAATGTATTACGAAATCTCTTATTGCTGACTTGTTGACGTGAACTACCAAATGCGAATTTTATATTGTAGGTTGACTTGAATGATCCACAAGTTGTAGAGGGACACCAAGCAGAGGAAGTATGATTTATTGATTTTTGTATTAAACATTCAACATGCTTTTTAGGTGAGTGGCACTTTGAACCCCTTATATCATGTCATTGCGTTGTAGATGGTAGATGTGGTGTTCCCCCGAATAACCCATTTCGATGATGATGTGGAGCGCGCAATCTACCTTTACATATTTGATCTAAACTTGTCATCTGAGTATGTGCTTTTGTTCTAATGTATTTGATGCAATATCATCTACTTAAAAATTGGTAATTCTATCATTTTCCAATGCAACAACACATAACATTAATTTTTTTTTTTTTTTGTGCAGTGAGATTCTGGTATCAGTTGGTGATCATGAGCAAGGCACGAGGGGAGTGTTACAGGCCCTTGCCCCATTACAATGGCTTAGTGGAATTGTTCGTGAATGTTACATTTGTTTATTTTATTGTTGTTACGTTAAGAGAATGAAACTAAAATCTCGTGTCAAATATTAATTAAGTCATTGATATGTGTGCATGCGTCGCTCCACAGACGGGACGATGGTACTTACCTACCGTCTTCTCTGTAAGTATATGTTTTCATTTCGTACTATTAGAAGTTACATTAAAAGGGAAAACACAAATACTTTGGACATGTAATGAAAAACAAAGTAATGGGTGTGTGTTCGTGCATTTATGCAACAAAAAGCCATGGCAAGCACCATCACCCGTAGTTAGAGTGCAAGGGTAACTAAAAAACAACAAAATTTTAGTCGCCTCCCTCTCCCTAATTTTACAACAACTACAAAGGTAGTGTATATTGAAAAATTCAATTTATAATAATTTTTAAGTTGATCCATGCTGCATATCAGATTCGTACACCTGGTTTTAGGAATACTTGTTTGTTTGTATGTAGATTTATGTGCCAATGACCGATGACAAATCACATTGGTATCTACTTTTGGTGGATATAGAGGAGAAATAAACTTTCCTACTCGATCCACTACCAATTCCAAAGAGAAACAATATTCACCTCACAAATGCGAAGAGAGTTGTAAGATACTTTTTGTTTTCATTTACCAAAGGATACCTGTTCACAATTTTTTTTTTCCAGGCATTACATTGCAACCTTGTTTTGTAGATTGATGTATTGGACGACATTCTTGCCACTAGGGCTCCGGATTTTGAACACAAATTGGGGATGTGGAAGCTCGTTAAACCAACATGGATGCCCAAACAAGGCAATGGTTTTGATTATGAAATTTTCGTTGTGAAGATGATGCAATCAACACATTTGGGCCAAGGTTTTACAGTAAATGTGAAAAATAATAAACAATCCGTGCCGACACTTTTGAAGTTCTTTAATAAAACTACGATACAAAATTTTGAATTCTAATGGTTCACATTTGTTAAATGCAGGATAAGAGTGCTAACATTCGAAGGGAGGTGGCTGTTACCTTGGTCACTGCTGAGGAGAACAATTTGAGAGATAGAATCATACATATGACACTACACACACCTTGACGTGTGTTTTGGTAAAATTTGGATTCGAGGAAGACACCTATATTAGATGGTGGTGGAGCAACTGTTTACATTCATTGTTTTGGTTCAACTTTATAGTTACATTAATAGATAGATGTATATATAGTTCTGCACAACTCAAATCTTGAATAGAAGTTCTTACGGTGGATATGTATATAGGTAGCTGCATACAAACAAATCAATTGCAGATGATTTGTCATTGCACTAGCAAAAATGTTTAAGCATTTCACAACGTGCTCATAGGAACATTAGTTATGATTGCAGTGTACCAACTGCATGCTTCATGTTATGAAAGCATGTGATTGTTTGTTTTGCTCAATAACTCATGCTATTCTTGTTGTAATCATGCCTGATGTCCCTGAGTTTTAGTGGTGCTGATGTATGTTTTTTGGCTTGGTTGTGTACAAGGAAAAACTAAAGGAAGCTATTTTAATGCTGTGTTCGACCAATTCTACCACCAGAGTGAGTTTGGTAAAGTGTGTACGATCTCCAATGGGACCCTCAAACCTGCACAGATATAGGCTTTCAACCACTTTTGTAATTATCATGAAATTTTTATGTAAAGTACATCAACAGTGGAAGCTTGATCTAAGGATGACAGCTCAATCCCACAATAACAATTTCATTTTTGATACACTGCATGTCCCATAATGATTGGAGATCGGAAGTGCAAGAAGAAGGTTACAAATAATGGAGATTTTAAGTGGCAATGTGATATGTGTGAACAGACCTATCATGAATGTCATTATAGGTATAATCTCCAGTTCCACATACAGGATCACACTGGCTTCAACTGGGTAAATGCATTCCAGGAATTTGGTGAGGAGATCATGGGTATATCTGCAAAAGATTTGTATTACTTGAAATATGAAGAGGAAGATGAATAGTTCTACTACCATGTATGTAAGCTGTAACAGTTGCAGTGGTCCTGGCGATAGCTCTATGCATTGCCCGAGTGTTATGAATGGTGAGGGACAGTCATATGGTGGTAGCTTCAGCAATAGGGTGTCCTTGGGGGGGAGGTGCTAATGTTGGTGCATCTGGTGGGTGGTTCAACTCCAATCAATTTGGGCATTGGGCTAGATATTGACCTGCTAGCTTATGGAAGTTGCAATGTCACACCTGGAAGATATGGTAACGTGTTAATGGTTTCTTAGCCAAGTTGCAGGGAAAGTAATTTTTTGTGAACAGTGTTGTAGGTAGGTTTTGTGACCAATATTCTGACTACGTTGTTGGTTCCTGTAAATTATTTGTCAATTGATTTGTAGTTTTTGGGCGTCATTTCAGTTTCCACTTTCTCCTATACTTATGATTCATTTAATGTTTAGATATATTTTTTTTTATTTTTTGGGGTATCCTTGCTGATTTTTTTGGACCCTTTGGAAATAAATGTGTAGGAGAATATATGAAGATGTGAGGGGATGCTTAAGTGTTGTGGAGGTTGAAAGGAGTTATGGATGAGATTGGGGAGTTTCTTAGTAATTTGTAGTTTTAGTGTAGACATGTGTACAGGGAGGATAATGGTGTAGCTGATTTTTTTGCCTTCTTTGGCAGTTAAGTCTGGTTTGTTTGACGGTGTTTTTCCAGTTGATGGTATTCTTCCATTGGCTACAAGAATGCTTTTGCAGCAACATACAACTCAGGCCTACTGTAAGAACAAGGAGGTTTGTGTTAAATGGGTAGCAGGTTTTTTCTGTGGATTAAGCAGCTGGTTAGAGGTCTTGATAGTGGAAGTGCTTTTGCGCTAAGGTTAATTTGGTCTGACGTCTTCTGGTGAGTCAGGTAGGAGTTGATCTATGGAGGGGTTTTGGAGTGCTGGTTTCTGGATTCCAGTACTGGCAGTCTGTTTCTGCATCAGAAGCTGCATCAAGGTATGGTGTACAGAAGGAGGGTGCTGGTATGCTGATGACCTAGACTGCAGCAGCTGTCCAGGAATTGTTTTAACTGTTGTAATTGTAACAGTTTGATTGTTTTGGTGAAGCTGTAACTGTTTTCTGTTGTAATAGTTACTGGTTTTTTTTATTCTTGTAATTTTGGAGTTTATTCAATAAAATTATTATTTTTATTTTTTTTTAAATTTAATTTTTTTTTAAAACACTGCCATTTCTTTTTCCTTTGTCACAACCTTTGGGTACTCCCCGCCGGAGGAAGGGTGGGCGATGTGATACATTTGGATATGAGTTTCCTTTCTAAAGCCTGAATGCTTTATAAGAGATAGAATAAGGGAGGATTCATTTAGGTGGGTTGGACATATTTATAGACGGTGTATTATGACAATGGTAAGCTACATCAATCTGACAAAATTAATGTACCACACATGGCTGCTGATATTCTGGAACTCAATGCATTTCTCTTTATCTATTTTTGGGTTGACTAGAATGTTTGGTGTGGTGATGACTTGTTTAAACTCATTGCTATGTGCATTCATGAAACAGTGTATATTCCACTGACATGTCCACATTGTTTTCCAATATGTATTCACCAATCAAGATTGTTTTCCAATAAATACATCCTGCCTTACAAAGCACATTCCAGCTCTCACGTAATTTGATTGTAATCCAATATATAAATCTTGCCTAACAAAGCACATTCCACCTCTTAGGCAACATTGTATTTTTCTATATACATAACGCATACCTACTCACATTCCATTCACACTGTGTCTTTCTATTCCACTATATACATACAGCCTACATTCTCACATTCATTGTAACATACTTCTACATTTCCCCGTTTCTATCCGTCGTTCTTGGGCCTTGTGTATGATTTTGTTCTGAACTTTATTGTCAGCATGAGTAGCTAATGAAAATGCAAAGTTCATCCTCATTTCATTAGAATCTTCTTGCGATCAAATGACAACAAGCTGTTAAATTAATGAGCTTTGACGAGGGATATTAACAAACTAACAAATCAAACAATCGCGATATGTCGTAGGTTGCATGTTATAGAGTTCACCGTAATACTAAAGCCTGGAGAAAGCACCGGAGACAAGATCATCTTGACAACAAACATTCCACAATCATATCCATTCCCTTGACATGGGGCCCAAGACGGGGCCGACAAAGTGAATGTTCCCAAAAAAGGTTGGTAGTTATCCTGTGTAGCTTCAAGCACATCGTCTAATTCAAATAGCACATTATGCACATCATTCAGCCGAATAGATATATCGTCACAAGGAAGCAGGTCCAGCAAAAGAGATTTCTGTTCAGTTGCGTTAATGATTCATAGATACCAATGGGAGTTTTTCTTGTTCATCGGGATGTATATCTAAATTTGTTTACACAAACAAACAATGTTGATAAGCATAAATCAAAATAACTAATGTTAGGTCGTTCAAATCAAAACGTATTAACTATATGGTTAATACACACCTTCTCATAGTATGTAAGATCTTTTATGTACTTCCCACTCACAGCACACATAGAATGCAACAATGTTTTTTCATTTCACTGTTACCCACAGCCCAACAAAGTGCCTGTTGCTGAATACAACAAACAAACGTATAATCAACAAATTGTATGTAATTTTTTTAAAATTAAAATAATGTTCTACAAATAAACATAATTTTATTACCGAGTAGATACCACCTTTCTAATCTGGTTTTTGGATTGATCTTATCTTCCTTAGATAACAAATTGTGGGCCAAGTTCACAACCTGTTACGGTCATAGGAAAATACCAAAGTAAAATTCAATTGGTTTAAGTTATTGTAATTAAAAAAAGAAAAAATATATTGGTTGAAAAACACCAAATTAAAGAACCGAATCAAGTAACCACTGTTTTGGTAATAATCTCATGAGGGAATGACGTCCAGCATGGTCATGTTCAAACCTAATTAAAACCTTTCTGTTTTAAAAAAAATAAATTTAAAAAAGTATTACAAAAAAATTAATCATACATGTATTTTCAATCACATATTAATACATATTTTAAAATGTATCAATGTTTACATTTAAAATAAATATGCCTCTTGTCAAGATTCTTGTCAAATATGTAATTCAAAATCAATTGCTTATCTTCAGGATAAAGTACGTCTACATTTTCATATTCCTCAACGTGCTCTGGAATACCCAAAGTAGAATCTGAAATCTGTGTACGAAATCTGTGACATTAAACTACCATTCATGTTTGTCACATAATCAATAATGGAAAAAATCAGACCTTAAGAATTTCAGCAACTGATGCACTATTACAAGGCAATTTCAGTTTGTTAGCAGGATTGTGCGGAGTCTTGTACACATCGATCGATGCCTTGTTGTCATAACAATTCATGTCATAACCGCCCTGTGCATAGAGAAATTGAACATACACATCTAAAAAATATTGGATAATAATAAACGGTGTCATAACCTTATGCATTACTANTGTGCATAGAGAAATTGAACATACACATCTAAAAAATATTGGATAATAATAAACGGTGTCATAACCTTATGCATTACTACTATATGCATGGAATTGTCCAAGCTTGGTTGAATGTGATCCGGGGGATTATTCACCTCCCCCTTGCCCTCTTTCTTATCATCCTTCTTCACCCAACGATGCTGTAGTTGAAGGGAGTAAAGTATAAGTGACGATAATGTATAATGTAATTCATACATTAAGTTTG
Organism: Ilex paraguariensis; assembly: GCA_963454935.2. NCBI lineage: Eukaryota > Viridiplantae > Streptophyta > Magnoliopsida > Aquifoliales > Aquifoliaceae > Ilex > Ilex paraguariensis. The sequence goes on from CAUOFW020004791.1 coordinate 458,912, forward strand.
ATATATGTTATACCTTTGGCTGTTCATATGGTGAAATCACATATTTGCTTGGCCTCCTTTTAGAATCTCTTCTTAGCTGCATTGGTGGGAATGACGTTTGAGTGCATGAGTAAGAAGCCTCTTGCATGTCACCAACGTTATTATGTTTGTATTCGTCATTTCTAGTATTTAATGGCCGTCACCATGCCTCTTGGAATGGTTTTGGTGGTGGGGTGCGGACAGCGGCAATGGGTGTCCAAATCCGATAGTCCACATCCACTTCATCACGGGAGTTGGCATTTACATTTTCATTCAAGTCAATTTTATTTTTTTCCTCAACAACTAATCCAACAGTAGCATCATTGTCCATCTCTTGGTAATTTGATGGTTTAGGAAACGATCCACCTATGAACATTTGCATCATGCTAACCATTGAGCCCACCATGCCAATTAGATTAACAATTGCATTCTCCAATCTACACATTCTGGCCTCCCATTCCTGCACATTTACACAATTCATAGCGTGGAAAAAACAATTATACATCAATGTGATATCAGTATCATGGTATATACGTACCGGTGGTTTCTCATCTGATGTCAAAATAGTTTGATTCACTTCATTGGTGGATCGTTTACTATTGTTTGCTGTATCAACTGGTGGGGTTCTATTTATGGTGTCGTCAAACAATTTGCAAGTAACTTCTTGATGCCCTATTCATTTGGACTTATTCAACATGCTTACATTTTTTTTAATTTCCTCATCTCCCCACGCAGCAATTTGAGGGTTGCTCTCACAAGGCGGTTGTTTAACAAACACCCCTTTGGGTGTGACCTGCTCCAGATATACTATCTACATTAAATAATTAAAATAGGTAATTCAGTAAAAGTGTTGTGAAAGAAGCACAACATAAAAATACTAAAAAAATAAATTGATGCCTTACCATAAGAACAAGTAAACATCCACTAACATTTTTTTGATCATGTGTTTGATATTTTCGTACCCCTTCAACCATACCATTAAATACAAATTTCGCCCAATTTCTCTTCCCTATACAAGGAACGTCTACAACAGTGTGAAGATATCTGCTGCTGATTGAAGTACGCATGGTTGGGTATAGAAGATGTCTAATAAGAAATAGCACAAAATATATCCTAAACTCATCCGAAGCCACTTTAAGTGCACAAAGTCTCTCATTCACTTGTCTCAACGGGATATCCTTAACTCCATTGAACAATGAATTCCAAATGCCATTAATTCTTTCACTAGGCCCAGTAGTCTCCACGTCCAACCCTTCATTTCTCAAGCCCATGACACATTCTACATCCATGGCTGATAACTGAATAGCTTCACCGTAGACATTTAATGTCAATGACACAATGTTGAACTGTTCAATCAACCATGCACCTAAACCCCGCTTCAGTTCCCCACATCTGAGGCTCAATATCCCCCAAAACCAAGTTCTTTTATTGTAGCTTTTTGCACATCACCTAAATTTCGTATCATTTTTACAATTTTCCCAGGCAAACACCTTTTACCAAGCATTCCCTTTGATAATTCGTCAAAACAAAGACAGAAAACTCAATTGGAAAGGTGCAGTAAATGTAAACCATGAACATAAAAAGTAACATCAACATTATATTTTTACCCGGACTGTCATTTCCCCAGAATTATCTTTCACACGATCATATTCACTCTTTACATGTTTAGACATTTCTCTGTATTTATGTTTCTCACTATCTGCCATCTTCCTCCATTGGTCAGCCACTTATTTAATTACCTTATGAGTACAAGTTCAATTGGAAGACATTATTAATTTCACTATTCCAAACAATACTTGCTATTTGTAACACAAATTATACCTCGCGTGTGACTTTTTTATCAGCGTTTCCTTTGATATTCTCCATTTGTTACTTACGGTAATGCAAGTACAAAAAATTGGCACATTATCACATTAACATTAACCACAAAATAATTTCACACTACACTACACTAATTTTTCATACTAGAAAAATAGCCATGCACCCGGTGGACGTTGGGCTTTCAAGCCTTTAGCCTTTGACTCCTGGGACCTCTTCCTCCCCTTGGAATATGTACCATATTATGAAGTCTCCAATGTGATGAATCTGAAATATATTCAACAATATAATCATATCTTACATTACAAATATCGCCAAATTGGACTTCCCAAGTCTAGGGGCTTTCTACTACCCTGCAAATAACACATTGTCTATAGCTCAAATAAATAAGAATATGGTACACATAAACTTCTCTAAACCATTCAGAAATCCTTCCCACATACACTCACTCACCAACACATTCATTCACAACTATAACATGAATACCAGTATGTAAATGTTTGCAGGTATGGCACACACTGAGATGTCAACATTCAGAAAACATATANAACAGTATTTTTCGGGGCTGCTATGTTTTAAAGTCATTTTCATCTCATTTGCTCTCATTTGCTTCACTCCCCTCACACCCCCACACCTCTTGAAACCTTAGAGAGCATTAGAGAAGAAGAAAGGAAGGGAAAAACAAGAGATTCAACGGTGATTCAAGATCAAATATTTTTGTTGTTCACACCAAAACNTCACAACAAGCCGATACTAAGACCATGTGTTGGAGTAGTGTACACACTTCTACGTAGACAAAAAAAAACCTATTTGTGAATAATGAAAAGGGATACTTATGAACTCAAACCCATATTGCAAGGAATAAAAGGATTGTGATACAGAAGGGATAGGATGAATAGGGGAGAGCTATTTTTTTTGGAAGNCAAGGATTACATGTTTTGAACAAAGTAGGGTTTAATACCCATGAAATTTCCTTTCTAGTTTTAAAACTCTAATTTTTGGAGAGCGNTGTGAATAATGAAAAGGGATACTTATGAACTCAAACCCATATTGCAAGGAATAAAAGGATTGTGATACAGAAGGGATAGGATGAATAGGGGAGAGCTATTTTTTTTGGAAGATAGAAACAGGAGACCAGTGAGCTGAATGTTAACAAGATGGAGGGAGCTGGGTAATGGTTTTTGGTGGGATTAAGAGGAAATATGTAACACCCCGCATTTTTTTTTATATATGTATATAGATATATAGTAAATAATTGTGATAAAAAAAATGTGGATATATGTAGTGATGTGTGTTTGAATTTGGTAGATTGGAAAAGTAGAGATTTAAAATGTTAGTGAAAATAATAGTTGAAACTTGGTTTTAATAAGTGAAAATATAAAATTTTAGGTCCTAAAACTTGTATNATTTTGGATAGATGCTTGTAAATTGAGATAAATGTTGGAATTGTATGCTTGGTTGGTTGTTTGTGATGCACATGAGTGAGAGGTTCCCGGTAAGGATGCTTGAGAATCAAAGGTGACCTGAAGGGGGGTGGAGGTTACCACAAAATATGCCACCTACCGAAAGAATTGTTGGGAATTGGTTATGCCAATTAATGGTTATTATTTGTATGTGGTGCTCATTTATTCATTTAAGTAATGTTTTTAAATAAACTTGAGATCCTTTTTAAATGTGACTGCTTTATTTCAAATTATGTATCTATGTTATTTTAAAATTGAGACCGACCATTTTAAATGCTTTTCTAAACCTTGTATGGGTTTGGAAGAATTTTTCTACAGAGTTTCGTGCTCACCCCCTATCGCTAACATTTTTTAGATTACCCGATTAAGGAGGAGAACGTAAGGGTAAAAGAGCCCACTACTTGGGAGACTCCACTGGACGGGAGTGTGGATCCCGAGGTGGACGCATAGNAAAATATAAGAATAATGAGTACTTTTAGGCTTCAAATAAATATAAAAGGCTTTAAGAAACACCCTTTATCACCTTTTATTTACAAACATCGTAAAACTTCATTAATAGCCGATTCAAATGGGTAAAATAGAAACTTTAAAGTTTCGGGTGTACGTTGACTTGGGTTTTGAGATAAATCATAAAAAAAAATGTTTTTAGGTTAGAATAATATTAAAAATGAATCTGNGGGCTTATTCTTTTGGATAATGTTGTAAATATTCATGGATGACAAATGAAGTCTTATTTTTTAAGGGATTATATTAGTGCTCTCATAATATGAATGATTTTAGAATGTAATGTCATCTAGGGTGTATTTTGGGGCGTTACAAAGTTGGTATCAGAGCTTACGTTTTAGGTCTTACATGGGAGCTGTAGGTGANACCTTAGGGTAGTCATATGGATCAAATTGGAGATTCTTAGTAGCAAAATCGTAAATGTGGAGAAATCCAAAACAACCTGTGAACAGTATTTTTCGGGGCTGCTATGTTTTAAAGTCATTTTCATCTCATTTGCTCTCATTTGCTTCACTCCCCTCACACCCCCACACCTCTTGAAACCTTNTGGGAGATGACAGGGATAAAATCCATACAGATGTAGTGTTAATTGTATCGGAGTTTTTGAATGTTTTTTCTGAGGAATTACCCAGATTACCGCCACATAGAGANGTCTTACATGGGAGCTGTAGGTGATGGAATCACCTCTAGAGCTTTAGGATTAGGGTGAATCAAATCCTTGAGTAAAATTTTATACACGTTTTATGCCTTAGCTTAACCTAATATTTAGTATGTCATGTACATCCATGAACTAAGTTGTGAATTGATGTGCAGGATGAACGGCGAACAAGGACGGGGACGCAGACGTGGGTGTGGCCGTGGAGGTCAAGCGAATCCACCACCATCACCACCTCCGGATGCCATGCAAGGCATTTACCAATGCTTAAGGGAGCTCAACNTTGTGAAGAAAACGGATGAGACTCTACGCTTGTGCACGGATTACCAGAGGTTGAATTGGGTTATCGTGAAGACTAAGTATCCATTGCCGAGAATTGATGACTCATTTGACCAATNCCACCACCATCACCACCTCCGGATGCCATGCAAGGCATTTACCAATGCTTAAGGGAGCTCAACACTTTGGTACAAAACCAAAATGGTAACAACAACCATAATGGTGGAGCTCATCCTCTCACTCAAGTACCGAGCAATGGTAACAGAGACCGAAGGATGATAGTTNTGATCTTCGCACGGGGTATCATCAGCTGCGGATTAAGGAGGAAGATATTCCTAAGATTGATTGTNGGAGCTCATCCTCTCACTCAAGTACCGAGCAATGGTAACAGAGACCGAAGGATGATAGTTCTTTGAGAATTCTTAAGACAACGACCACCCAATTTTCAAGGGAGCTCCAATCCTTTGGAGGCAGATAGATGGATCCGCCGAGTGAAGAAGATCTGTGATGGCATGGGAGTTACCGAGGAGTTGAGAGTTGGTTTGGCGACCTACCTATTTGAGGGGGAGGCCGACTATTAGTGGGATGCCATAAAGAGGAGAAGGGACACCGACACACTCACTTAGGAAGAGTTCGATCAACTTTTCCAAGATAAGTACTTTCTTGAATCGGTCAAAGACCAAATGAAGGTGGATTTTCTCGCACTACGACAGGGTAGTATGACTGTGGCTGAGTATGAGAGGCGGTTCGACGAGTTCTCCCGTTATGCTACGGGATTTATATCTAATGAGGCTGACAGGGCCAAGCGCTTCGAGCAGGGTCTGAGGCTGATCATCAGGGAGAAATTGGTGGCTCTCAGGATCCGTGATTTTGGGGACTTGGTGGACAGAGCTGCACTGGTAGAAAGAGACATAGAGGATAGCCAGCGATGACAGGGCTTCTCGAGAGGAGGTCCGATCCGGACGGGTGCTAGCACTAGTAGGGCACAGAGACCGACACCGTACCATTGCCTAGACTAGACAGGTGGACAATGACTTTTGACATCCCAAGGAGAGGGAGACACTCAGACTAGAGTCGATATTACCCCACGATCCTGTTTTGCATGTGGAGGTGTGGGACATATTCAGATGCATTGCCCAATTTTTCCACCTCAGGGGCCTATCCAGACCACCAGACAGGTACCAGCAGCCCAACCACCACCACCGAGGCCTGCACCGCAGTGACCGATACAAGCTCAAGCCCCCGACAGCGCCAACCAAGGGCGAGTATTTGCTTTGACTCAACCGGAGGAGGACATTGCCAATGTTGTTGTCGAAGTATTGTCCTTATTTATAATTCTTGGGCCCGAATATTATTTGACCCCGGTGCAACACACTCATTTGTACGTACGACATATGCACTTGATTTGGGATTGAGTTTTGCGAAGCTAGAGCATGTTATGAACATTAGTTTGCCCATGGGAGAACAGTTAGATACTAGTCGAGTCTGTAAGGGTTGCGTGCTTTGCATTGGGGAGCACGAATTGATTGTGGATTTGATTGCTTTAGAGATAAAGGGGTATGATGTGATTTTCGGGATGAACTTGTTGTCCGCTTTCCGGGCGGTAATGGATTGTTTTCGCAAGCGGATTATATTTCAGTTGCCGGGAGGAGTCATTTTCAGTTTTGTGAATAACCGAGATTCTTCCCATCCATTTCCTACTACGGGTAGTAGATTCTTAAAAGCGAAAGCGGGAAGTCATTTGAGTTTCTTAGCTAGCTTGATGGGAGATGATAGGGATAAAATCCATACGGATGTAGTGTTAATTGTATCGGAGTTTCTGGATGTTTTTCCTGATGAATTACCCGGATTACCGCCACATAGGAAAATTGAGTTCAAGATCGATCTCTATCCGGGAACCGAACCCATATCCATTGCTCCCTACCGGATGGCACCTTTGGAGTTGAAGGAGCTAAGGAAGCAATTGGATCACTTGTTAGCGATTGGGTTTATCCGTCTAAGCACTTCACCTTGGGGAGCCCCGGTCCTCTTTGTGAAGAAAACGGATGAGACTCTACGGTTGTGCACGGATTACCGGAGGTTGAATCGGGTTACCGTGAAGAATAAGTATCCGTTGCTGAGAATTGATGACTTATTTGATCAGTTGGAGGGTTCAAAGTATTACTCCAAGATTGATCTTCGCACGGGGTATCATCAGCTGCGAATTAAGGAGGAGGATATTCCTAAGACTGCTTTCCGTACCCGATATGGTCATTTCGAGTATACGGTGATGCCATTCGGATTGACTAATGCCCCCGCAGCCTTCATGGATTTGATGCACAGAGTCTTCCGGCCATACCTCGATCAATTTGTCATTGTGTTTATTGATGACATATTGATTTACTCACAGACTCAGGAGGAACATGCTCGTCATCTCTCTATTGTGCTACAAACATTGAGAGAACATAAGTTATATGCAAAGATGAGCAAGTGTGAGTTTTGGATGAAGGAAGTGAAGTTCCTTGGCCATGTTGTGTCCGAGCAAGGAGTAGCGATTGATCCCGCAAAGATTAAGGCCGTGATGAAATGGGAACCACCAAAGAACGTAACGGAAGTACGGAGTTTCTTGGGGTTAGCCGGCTATTATCGTAGGTTTGTGGAAAGGTTCTCCAAGCTTGGGATGCCGATGACTCGCCTTACAAAGAAGGGGGAGAAATTTTTGTGGACTCAAGCGTGTGAACTAGCTTTTTGCACCTTGAAGGAGAAGTTGACGACGACACCTATCCTCATTATTCTGAGCAGTGGGAAAGGCTACGATGTCTACACTGNGGGACTTGGTGGACAGAGCTGCACTGGTAGAAAGAGACATAGAGGATAGCCAGCGATGACAGGGCTTCTCGAGAGGAGGTCCGATCCGGACGGGTGCTAGCACTAGTAGGGCACAGAGACCGACACCGTACCATTGCCTAGACTAGACAGGTGGACAATGACTTTTGACATCCCAAGGAGAGGGAGACACTCAGACTAGAGTCGATATTACCCCACGATCCTGTTTTGCATGTGGAGGTGTGGGACATATTCAGATGCATTGCCCAATTTTTCCACCTCAGGGGCCTATCCAGACCACCAGACAGGTACCAGCAGCCCAACCACCACCACCGAGGCCTGCACCGCAGTGACCGATACAAGCTCAAGCCCCCGACAGCGCCAACCAAGGGCGAGTATTTGCTTTGACTCAACCGGAGGAGGACATTGCCAATGTTGTTGTCGAAGTATTGTCCTTATTTATAATTCTTGGGCCCGAATATTATTTGACCCCGGTGCAACACACTCATTTGTACGTACGACATATGCACTTGATTTGGGATTGAGTTTTGCGAAGCTAGAGCATGTTATGAACATTAGTTTGCCCATGGGAGAACGGTTAGATACTAGCCGAGTTTGCAAGGGTTGCATGCTTCGCATTGGGGAGCACGAATTGATTGTGAATTTGATTGCTTTAGAGATAAAGGGGTATGATGTGATTTTCGGGATGAACTTGTTGTCCGCTTTCCGGGCGGTAATGGATTGTTTCCACAAGCGGATTATATTTCAGTTGCCGGGAGGAGTCGTTTTCAGTTTTGTGAATAACCGAGATTCTTCCCATCCATTTCCTACTACGGGTAGTAGATTCTTAAAAGCGAAATCGGGAAGTCATTTGAGTTTCTTAGCTAGCTTGATGGGAGATGACAGGGATAAAATCCATACGGATGTATTGTTAATTGTATCGGAGTTTCTGGATGTTTTTCCCGAGGAATTACCCGGATTACCGCCACATAGGGAAATTGAGTTCAAGATCGATCTCTATCCGGGAACCGAACCCATATCCATTGCTCCCTACCGGATGGCACCTTTGGAGTTGAAGGAGCTAAGGAAGCAGTTGGATCACTTGTTGGCGATTGGGTTTATCCGTCTAAGCACTTCACCTTGGGGAGCCCCGGTCCTCTTTGTGAAGAAAACGGATGAGACTCTACGGTTGTGCACGGATTACCGGAGGTTGAATCGGGTTACCGTGAAGAATAAGTATCCGTTGCCGAGAATTGATGACTTATTTGATCAGTTGGAGGGTTCAAAGTATTACTCCAAGATTGATCTTCGCACGGGATATCATCAGCTGCGAATTAAGGAGGAGGATATTCCTAAGACTGCTTTCCGTACCCGATATGGTCATTTCGAATATACGGTGATGCCATTCGGATTGACTAATGCCCCCGCAGCCTTCATGGATTTGATGCACAGAGTCTTCCGGCCATACCTCGATCAATTTGTCATTGTGTTTATTGATGACATATTGATTTACTCACAGACTCAGGAGGAACATGCTCGTCATCTCTCTATTGTGCTACAAACATTGAGAGAACATAAGTTATATGCAAAGATGAGCAAGTGTGAGTTTTGGATGAAGGAAGTGAAGTTCCTTGGCCATGTTGTGTCCGAGCAAGGAGTAGCGGTTGATCCAGCAAAGATTGAGGCCGTGATGAAATGGGAACCACCGAAGAACGTAACGGAAGTACGGAGTTTCTTGGGGTTAGCCGGCTATTATCGTTGGTTTGTGGAAGGGTTCTCCAAGCTTGGGATGCCGATGACTCGCCTTACAAAGAAGGGGGAGAAATTTTTGTGGACTCAAGCGTGTGAACTAGCTTTTTGCACCTTGAAGGAGAAGTTGACGACGACACCTATCCTCATTATTCTGAGCAGTGGGAAAGGCTACGATGTCTACACTGATACTTCACTACGAGGCTTGGGATGCGTTCTAATGCAAGGAGGGAAGGTAGTGGCGTATGGCTCGAGGGAACTCAAGGTGCATGAGCAGAATTATCCCACACATGACTTGGAGCTGGCTACGGTGGTGTTTGCTCTTAAGTTGTGGAGATGTTATTTATATGGGGAGAAATTTCAAGTGTTCTCGGGCCATAAAAGCCTCAAGTATATCTTCACACTGAAAGACTTGAATCTCCAGCAGAGAAGGTGGATTGAGTACTTTGAAGATTATGAGTTCATGCTCAACTACCATCCGGGGAAGGCCAATTTAGTTGCCGACGCTCTTAGTAGGAAGTCTCGNGCCAACCAAGGGCGAGTATTTGCTTTGACTCAACCGGAGGAGGACATTGCCAATGTTGTTGTCGAAGTATTGTCCTTATTTATAATTCTTGGGCCCGAATATTATTTGACCCCGGTGCAACACACTCATTTGTACGTACGACATATGCACTTGATTTGGGATTGAGTTTTGCGAAGCTAGAGCATGTNTATGGGTGGATGGACTGGAGTATCAACCATATCTATTCAACCTTGTAGCTCAACTGACGTTTCGGCGATGGGTAGTGGAGTTGCAATGCCTGGATTTGGAATTNTTGAGTTTTGCGAAGCTAGAGCATGTTATGAACATTAGTTTGCCCATGGGAGAACGGTTAGATACTAGCCGAGTTTGCAAGGGTTGCATGCTTCGCATTGGGGAGCACGAATTGATTGTGAATTTGATTGCTTTAGAGATAAAGGGGTATGATGTGATTTTCGGGATGAACATGTTGTCCACTTTTTGGGTGGTAATGGATTCTTTTCGCAAACGGATTATATTTTAGTTGTCGGGAAGAGTCATTTTCAGTTTTGTGAATAACTGACATTCTTCCCATCCATTTCCTACTACGGGTAGTAGATTCTTAAAAGTGAAATCGGAAATTCATTTGAGTTTCTTAGCTAGCTTGATGGGAGATGACAGGGATAAAATCCATACAGATGTAGTGTTAATTGTATCGGAGTTTTTGAATGTTTTTTCTGAGGAATTACCCAGATTACCGCCACATAGAGAAATTGAGTTCAAGATCGATCTCTATTCGGGAACCGAACCCATATCCATTGTTCCCTACCGGATGGCACCTTTGGAGTTGAAGGAGCTAAGGAAGCAGTTGGATCACTTGTTGGTGATTGGGTTTATCCGTCTAAGCACTTCACCTTGGGGAGCCCCGGTCCTCTTTGTGAAGAAAACGGATGAGACTCTACGCTTGTGCACGGATTACCAGAGGTTGAATTGGGTTATCGTGAAGACTAAGTATCCATTGCCGAGAATTGATGACTCATTTGACCAATTGAAGGGTTTGAAGTATTACTCCAAGATTGATCTTCGCACGGGGTATCATCAGCTGCGGATTAAGGAGGAAGATATTCCTAAGA
>CAUOFW020004791.1:471740-493170 GCA_963454935.2 Ilex paraguariensis
GATTGGATTAGAGCCCGATTGGAGAATGGAGAGGTGATTGAAGGATGGTCTTGGAAGAATAGAGAGTTGAGATACAGGGAGAAGCTATGTGTTCCCGATGATTCGTCCCTAAAGGAGGAGATACTAGGAGAGTGTCATCGCTCCAAGTTTACTATCCACCTCGGTAGCACAAAGATGTATAGGGACATGAAGCATCAATATTGGTGGAGGGGAATGAAGCGAGATGTGGCCAAGTATGTGGCAAAATGTGCAGTGTGCCAGCAGGTGAAGATTGAGCATCAAAGGCCAGGAGGAGTCCTACAGTCTTTGCCTATTCCAGAGTGGAAGTGGGATCACATCACCATGGACTTCGTGTCGGGTTTACCACGGACGTCGCGCAGGCATAATGCAGTGTGGGTCATTGTGGATAGACTCACCAAGTCCGCTCACTTTTTGGGTATGAAGACCACGGATACATTCGAGACTTTGAGCCAGCTGTATATCCGTGAGATAGTGAGGTTACATGGCGTTCCGCTCTCGATTGTGTCGGATCGTGACTCTAGGTTTGTGGCGAGATTCTGGTAGAGTTTACAACAAGCGATGGGGATGGAGTTACACTTCAGTACGGATTTTCATCCCCAAACGGATGGCCAATCCGAGAGGGTGATACAAATTGTGGAGGATATGTTACGCGCTTGCACGTTGGACTTCAAGGGGAGTTGGAGCGACCACTTACCGTTGGTGGGTTTTGCTTACAACAACAGCTATCAAGAAAGTATTGGGATGGCAACGTATGAAGCTTTGTATGGAAGATCATGCCGATCACCGATGTGTTGGTTAGAAGCCAGCGAGAGTAGTTTGTTTGGACCGGACATTGTTCGAGAAACTACGGAGAAGATTCAACTCATTCGAGAGAGGCTACGGACAGCGCAAAGTAGACAAAAGAGCTATATGGACCATAGACGAAGACCCTTAGAATTCAAGGTGGGAGATTACGTATTTCTCAAGGTGTCACCCAAGAAAGGCGTCTTTCGATTCAGCAAGAAAGGGAAGTTAGCGCTAAGATATACCGGACCGTTTGAGGTAATCAAAGCGGTAGGCAAGGCGGCATATCAACTTCAACTACCAGCCCAGCTATCCGGAGTACATGATGTGTTCCACGTGTCCATGTTGAGAAGGTGTCACTCCGATGCAACTCCAGTCGTGAACTTGGAGGAGATTGAAATTCAAGACGGAGCAACCTACGAAGAACAACCGGTAGAAATTCTCGACGCCCAGGAAAAAGTGTTTCGCAACAAAGTTATCAGATTGGTGAAGGTTTTGTGGCAACACCATGGAGTGGAGGAAGCTACATGGGAACCGGAGCAAGAAATGCGGGAGAAGTATCCATATTTGTTCGCTACTTGAGGTAAGTTTCGAGGACGAAACTTTCTTTAAGGGGGGTGGATTGTAACACCCCGCATTTTCTTTTATATATGTATATAGATATATAGTAAATAATTGTGGTAAAAAAAAATGTGGATATATGTAGTGATGTGTGTTTGAATTTGGTAGATTGAAAAAGTAGAGATTTAAAATGTTAGTGAAAATAATAGTTGAAATTTGGTTTTAATAAGTGAAAATATGAAATTTTAGGTCCTAGAACTTGTATTAAATAGGTTTGGTGTAGAAATATGTGTTGGAGAGGTTTGGGATGGATTTGGTTGGCTTAGGAATGGATTGGAAATGGAAAAGGGACGAAGACAGTGCACGTGAACAGTGCACTGTTGCAACTTCAAGCTCGATTTAGACCTTGTTGCTGNTTGGGATGGCAACGTATGAAGCTTTGTATGGAAGATCATGCCGATCACCGATGTGTTGGTTAGAAGCCAGCGAGAGTAGTTTGTTTGGACCGGACATTGTTCGAGAAACTACGGAGAAGATTCAACTCATTCGAGAGAGGCTACGGACAGCGCAAAGTAGACAAAAGAGCTATATGGACCATAGACGAAGACCCTTAGAATTCAAGGTGGGAGATTACGTATTTCTCAAGGTGTCACCCAAGAAAGGCGTCTTTCGATTCAGCAAGAAAGNTAAATCAAAATATAAGAATAATGAGTACTTTTAGGCTTCAAATAAGTATAAAAGGCTTTAAGAAACACCCTTTATCACCTTTTATTTGCAAACATCGCAAAACTTCATTAATAGCAGATTCAGATGGGTAAAATATAAACTTTAGTCTTTCGAGTGTACGTTGACTTGGCTTTTGAGATAAATCATAAAAAAAATGTTTTTTAGGTTAAAATAACATTAAAAATGAATCTGGAATGTCGACAAATCTTAGGGTAGTCATATGGATCAAATTGGAGATTTTTAGTGGTAAAACCGTAAATGTGGAGAAACCCAAAACAACCTGTGAACAGTGTTTTTCGGGGCTGCTACGTTTTAAAATCATTTTCATCTCATTTGCTGTCATTTCCTTCACTCCCCTTACACCTCCACACCTCTTGAAACCCTAGAGAGCATTAGAGAAAAAGAAATGAAGGGAAAAAAAACAAGAGATTCAAGGGTTATTCAAGATCAAATATTTTTATTGTTCACACCAAAGCTAAGGATTCAAGGTATGGGTTTTCTGTCATTCACTTACGTTGAGGCTAGGGTATTTATATATGAATGTTTTGGATATCAATGGTATATATATGCTATGGAATCATCCTCTCTTAGGGGTTTTGCAAGGATTACATGTTTTGAACAAAATAGGGTTTAATAGCTATGAAATCTCCTTTCTAGTTTTAAAACCCTAATTTTTGGAGAGTGATGTATTTCCTTCCTAAATGCTTTCTTTATTATGGATTTCGAAACCTTAGTGCTTTGTGTTGGGTAGAAAAATGATGTTATTGTGATCTCATGTATTTTCTTAGTTGGTTGTGGAATTGTTATATGATATATTTTGGGAATTTTGGATAAATGCTTATAAATTGATATAAATGTTAGAATTGTATGCTTGGTTGGGTTTTTTGTGATGCACATGAATGAGAGGTTCCCGGTAAGGATGCTTGAGAATCAAAGGTGACCTAAAGGGGGGTGTAGGTTACCACAAAGTATGCCACCTACCGAAAGAATTGTTGAGAATTGGTTATGGCAATTAATGGTTATTATTTGTATGTGGTGCTCATTTATTCATTTAAGTAATATTTTTAAATAAACTTGAGATCCTTTTTAAATGTGACTGCTTTATTTCAAATTATGTATCTATGTTATGTTAAAATTGAGACCGACCGTTTTAAATGATTTTCTAAACCTTTTATGGGTTTGGGAGAATTTTTCTGCAGAGCTTCGTGCTCACCCCCTATCGCTGACATTTTTTAGATTAGCCGCTTGAGGAGGAGGATGTAAGGGTCGAGGAGCCCGCTACTTGGGAGACTCCATTGGACGGGAGTATTGATCCCGAGGTGGACGCATAGAGCGACCTCCTTTCCTTTTGTACTAGATTAGGACATTCTTTTGGAATATTGTGTAGTGTAGCTTATTTTGTTTATTCCACTGCGCTTCTTTTATTAATTTTTGAGATGTAATAGCCATGACTTGGGCTTATTCTTTTGGATAATGTTGTAAATATTCGTGAATGACAAATGAAGTCTTGTTTCTTAAGGGATTATATTAGTGCTCTCGTGATATGAATGATTTTAAAATATAATGTCATCCAGGGTGTGTTTTGGGGCGTTACAAAATAAGAGGGAACTGGTGTAGCTAGTTGTCAACAACTGATTGGTTGGTATGGAATACGTCACTTGGATCCGCCTGGCAAAAAAAAAACATTTGATCCATCAAACAAATACACGATCGATCGAATAGTTTCAAACTACCACATTTATATCTCTAATATGGGGGGGGGGATTGAATAACCATTCTTCTGCTATACCAACACCTCTACATTGATCTATCGCAAACTATATGATCGATCATAATTTGCCAAATGTTATTGATCGATCCAATTAATTACTGATCGATCGCTTACTTTCTGAACGATTTATACACCAAACCGATCGATCATGTAAAACATGATAGATCAGTAAGTAGTAGGTGTATTTGATCGATCACAAAATATATATGGATCGATCATATTGTTCCAGATTTGAAAATTCAATCAGAATTACTAAAATTAGTGGCAATAAATGATCGATCATTAACATATTTTATCGATCAAATTAGAAGGTGAATTCGACCGATCAATAATATATATTGATCGATCATGTTATTCCACATTCCTAAATAATCCAAAAAAAAAAACTACTGGAGAGAAATAATTGATCGTTAACCAATTTGATCGATCCAATTAATAAGTGAATTCCTTCGATCAAAAATATATAATGATCGATCATGCAAATTTATTGATCGATCATGAACTACTAAAGCATCCAGTGAAGTTGTAAATATGCCCACAAATTTTGTAAACATACCACTGAGGTTGTAATTATTGCCACAAATTTGGTAAAAATACCACTGAACTTGTAAATATTTCCATAACTTTGGTAAACAATCCATCTAAGTTGTAATTACTTCCACACCATTAAATTTGTAAATATTCCCCTAAAGGTGGTAAAGGATCCATTGAAGTTGTATATCATCTTGGAGTAATTGTAAAATATTCATAAATTAAGCACATGTTTTCTGATCGATCATGAACTACTACTAAAGCATCCATTGAAGTTGTAAATATGCCCACAACTTTTATAAACATACCATTAAGGTTGTAATTATTGCCACAAATTTGGTAAAAATACCACTGAACTTGTAAATATTTCCATAACTTTGGTAAACAATCCATCTAAGTTGTAATTACTTCCACACCATTAAATTTGTAAATATTCCCCTAAAGGTGGTAAAGGATCCATTGAAGTTGTATATCATCTTGGAGTAATTGTAAAATATTCATAAATTAAGCACATGTTTTCTGATCGATCATGAACTACTACTAAAGCATCCATTGAAGTTGTAAATATGCCCACAACTTTTATAAACATACCATTAAGGTTGTAATTATTGCCACAAATTTGGTAAAAATACCACTGAACTTGTAAATATTTCCATAACTTTGGTAAACAATCCATCTAAGTTGTAATTACTTCCACACCATTAAATTTGTAAATATTCCCCTAAAGGTGGTAAAGGATCCATTGAAGTTGTATATCATCTTGGAGTAATTGTAAAATATTCATAAATTAAGCACATGTTTTCTGATCGATCATGAACTACTACTAAAGCATCCATTGAAGTTGTAAATATGCCCACAACTTTTATAAACATACCATTAAGGTTGTAATTATTGCCACAAATTTGGTAAAAATACCACTGAACTTGTAAATATTTCCATAACTTTGGTAAACAATCCATCTAAGTTGTAATTACTTCCACACCATTAAATTTGTAAATATTCCCCTAAAGGTGGTAAAGGATCCATTGAAGTTGTATATCATCTTGGAGTAATTGTAAAATATTCATAAATTAAGCACATGTTTTCTGATCGATCATGAACTACTACTAAAGCATCCATTGAAGTTGTAAATATGCCCACAACTTTTATAAACATACCATTAAGGTTGTAATTATTGCCACAACCTTGGTAAAAATACCACTGAACTTGTAAATATTTCCATAACTTTGGTAAACAATCCATCTAAGTTGTAAATACTTCCACAAATTTGTTAAACAATCCATTGAAGTTATAAATATTCCTTCAATATGGTAACAAAATTACTAGTAATACCATCTGATATGTCATTTCAATGTCTTGTCTTGTCTACCAAACCGGTATCAAACAAGTTGCCGGTTCACTCTTTGTCAATTTTTTTTTAAAAGATATATTAATCAACGGTTCAATTTGGTCTAACATAGATCAACGGTGGACATTGAATTTCGGTATAGTACCGAAATTCTCAATGGCTGTGCCGTAGTCGCCTCCCTCTTAACGAGAACTGTTCCAGTTCACATTCTCATTACATGTTATACACTTGGACCGCACTTGCCGTGAAACAGTCGAAAAAAGAACATTTTTGTCTGTGATCCTCTGTGATTTGGTACACCTTAACAACCAAGGTTTGTCCTCTACCATAGATTTTGAGGACCACAGAAAGTGACCTCTCTCCTCGTGTTACATGGGTGCACCTACTAACCATCCCTCTTAAAGGTTGTAGGAAATTATGTGGTAATGCAAGGAATTAGGGATGCACCATCGAGTGAGGTGGTCCAGTAGGGTATTGGTCTAATTTCTCACTATCAATTTAGAGGTTTGAGTTTTGAAGTTTATATTGGGGTTCGATGGTTGACTATTATGCTAACCTAGTTAAGTTCGTTATCGGGAGGAGTAACGGGCGCAGTTAGAGGTTTCATGATCCCACCGGTGAAAGCCTATCAGAGTGGTCTTTGGGCACTTTCTTTTGCCTCTACCCCTTTTTTCATCTAACAAAAAAGAAAGAATTAGGGATGGCAGTGGACAAGAGAAAAATAGGAATTCGTCCAAACTCGTCCCCATTTGGATCAGGGATGGAATATACATATTGAACGGTAGCCGTATACGCAAATACTTGTATAAACCCGTGTGGGGATGGAGATGAGGATAAACCAACACTTATCTCCGTATATATATATATATATATTGTTATATTGTTGTATAATATATTGTTATATTTTGAAATAAAACGACATATGAAAACTGTATATCTATATAATAAGGGAACTAGTATTGTTTGTTTTGATCTTTTGCGCGGCTCAGATCGTTTTGAGACTTTTGATCAAACGATCATAATTACTCTCTAAATTTATTTTTCCACTCAAGAATTAAAATAAGAGTTTTCATCTCATGTCTAACTCTAGACTCCTATCTCTCACACATCTCTAACTCTCAGGCTCTCTCTTATACATATCATTCTCTCTCTCTCTCTCACTCACTCACTCACACCCCCTTGCCAAAGATGCAGCTCCACCTCTGCCAAAGTAGTAGCACCTCCGCCACTCCCAAGTATATGTATCAAATTCTCTCTCTCTCTCTTTCTCTCTCATGATTTTACATGTTATGTGTGCATTTTGTTTTGTGTGGTGTGCGATCTCATGAGACTCCTATCTCTCACACATCTCTATTTACCATATACGTATCATTGTATCTTTATCTCTTTCTCTCTCTCACACACCCATTCCAAAGCCGCAGAACCACCCCTACCAAAGCTGTAGCACCACCACCATTCTTAGGTATATATATCAAATTCTCTCTCTCTCTCTCTCAAGCTTTTGCATGTTATGTGCACTTTTTGTTTTATGTGGTGTGCATTTTTTGCATGTGTGTGTGCATGTGTTTTCCTATGTGTGTGTGTGTGTGCAAGGGACGATCAGGAATGTAAAAAGTTGGTGTGTTTCTTTTTCTTTTGTTCATTCTGTGTGTATCCCTTAATTCTTTAGTTTGTTACTCTTCTTTAACATGTTTTATTTTATTTTTTGCAATTTAGTGATATTGAGTTCTAAAATTTTATTTTAGTTTTTCGATTTTAAAGCAATCATATGTGGTAAAGTAAAATTCGGTTCACCTTTTTTTTAATGCCATTTATATGTAATATTCGTGTCTAAGTTATTCATTTTATTGTGAATAGAATTTCATTTGAGTTGTTTATGTGTGATGCAATAACAAAGCTAAAAATTATTATTTTATTTGAGTTTTTTAGGTGGCTCAATTAAAGAGAGACTTATAATTTGCTTTGGACATTGCTTAGCTTGAGCTTGAACTCTCTATTGTTGAAATTGTTTGTCTTTATGTTGAATTTAAAATTAAGTATCTAAATTCCTCTAGGATTTTCATTAATAGTTGGTTTTATATGGTTTATTTTTGTAGGTTTATTTATTTATGTTTTCTCTATTTATTTATTTTATAGATTTTCATTCTTCTCCTATATGTGGGAGAGGGTTTTATGGGTGTAGAATTTGATATTTATCTTATTGGGTTGTGGGTGGATTCTCATCCTTCTTGCAGATTCAACAGAAAATTATGATTATGTTTTATCCATTGCTATATTTTCTGGGTTTTGGTACACATGGGTGCAGGTGAGGGTAGGGGTGTCAAACGTGTTAGGTTGGGTCATTTCATGTCGGGTTGATTTCGAGTTTGTATCAAAAATTTCAAAATTTGAACGTAACATGTTTAATAATCATGTCGATATGTGTAAACATTAACCTGACCTGGGCATTAAATGGGTTATCTGAACCCGACCTATTTAACACATTTAATAAACAGATCGTATTCGGATTAACAAACATAACATAATCTGTTTAACCTATTTAACACACATAACACAAACCTGTTTAATACACATAACATGTTTCCACACCTATTTATTACCACTAAATATATCATTCAATCATTCATCCAAAATTTTAAATAATTTTTTCACAAATAACATATCACATCTTATCAATGAAATTAACTAAAATGAATTTAATTTTCTACACAAAAATTAAAGAAAGAGCTATACTATTATACTATCATAATAATGTTAAGAATTATACTGTCAATTACCATAGTATAAGTAAGAACTAATAAGTAATAATGTTAAGACCACATCAGTCATACATAATAGATAAATTATACTGTCATAAATGGGTTAAACGGGTCTACAATGGGTCATGTCGGATTCGTATCTGAATCATGTCAACCCATTTAAAATATACGGATTAATCAAGTCAAAATCAGGTTGATCTGATTTTGACATGAACCCGACTTGATTTTTTCGTGTTTGAGCGTGTTGACCTGTTTTAACCCATTGACTCATTTAATTTTGTATCCAACTCATTAATTTCGTGTTCGATTTTTGTTTTGTTAACATATCATGTCAAAAATTGAATGTCCTAGGTGTGGGTGTGGATCGACGGTGATTGTGTAGTGTGAAATTTGATTTTTTTTTATTGCCAATCATAATTATGTGGGCAAGTTTTCATCCTTCTAGAAGCTTCACTAGACAAGAATTATAAGGTATTTTGACAATTTTGTAGCATTATTTTTTAATTAGATTAGAATTTATTATTTTTCTATCTTAAAAGCTTGAATTGTTGTATTTCTAATAAAAGTGGTTGTTAGTAAAGAGGCTTTGTTGGTAACTAAAAAAGAAATGTATGTGGATGTATTTTTGTGTATATTTAAATGTGAGAAATTGAAAATTTGGTAATTAAATTTATAATTATGGTTGTCATTGGGGTTGAATGGTGATAGTGGTGATAAATTAATGAGTTTTATAAATGAGCAAAATTTTATTGATTTTATTTATTACTTACAAATTGTGAATTTAATTATGTTTTGTTAATATTTTTTTGTTTTTGCTTGAGGTATTTATTACATGGAGTGGATTACAAATTTGGTGATTGAGTTTATAATTATGTTATGTTATTGGGTTGAATGGTGATATTGGTGATAAATTCATACATCTTATAAATGAGCCATATTTTATTTGTTACTTAAAAATTATAAATTTTATTAGGTTTAATGGGAAGTTTTTTTTTTTTGAGGTATTTGTATATGTGGTGTTGTTTTGAGAGTTTTTTTTGATACATTTGTGTGATAATTCTATTAATATGAAGGATATTATCGACAATATATTTTGGGTCATTTTAAAAGAATTGGTATGAATGTTTTTGTGTCATTCTTTTTTAAGTTGGGCAATTGCTTGCAATTTTTTTGTGCGGTACATAGTGCATTTAGGTACGAGCAATGACTAGTAAATATATAAAAGTAAAAGGATGAATTCAAAAAAAGAGAAAGGAGTAGGGGCAAAAGTAGAAAATTGAAGATCTAAAATCCTAGATTGTTGTTTTCTCTAGCAGAATGTTTCTTCTCTCTCTCTCTCTCTCTCTCTCTCTCTCTCTCTCTTTCACTATCACACACAATCTATGAAATAAAAAAAGCCCCATCATTTCTCTGTCTCTGGCAGCGGCAACACAGCAACACCTTCGTCTCTCTCAGGCGACGACAACAACTCCTTTGTCTCTCTCTCTTTCTCTCTCTTAGTTGATGACGAACAACTGCTCGATTGAAGCTCAGATTTGAGATCTTTGATTGATTTTCTTACTTGGGTTTAAATAGTAACTATCTCTCTCTATAAATATATATATATGCCAACACGTTGCTAATAAAAAAAAGGACTATATTCTGTACACATGGTTTTTGAAACATGTTTAGGTTTTGGTTTGTAATTATTTTGTGATATATCTGGTGATAGTATCTGGGTAGTATGTGTACTTTAAAATGCGCATAATTCCATTCTGATGTATAAATATCTCCTGAAGTCAATTTTTGGTTGAATGTTTTTGGCTAAGGATTCAATTTTGGTTGAATGTTTTTATTGTGAATATTGCAAACATCTACATATTGTTGTATATGCATTATGAATATTTAAAAAAATTAATTTTTTAGAGATGATTGAGTTGATAATTTTTCAATGGGATTAGATTCTTCATGGACTATCTGTATAAATTGATTGTTATGGAGTGGTGGTGGGGCCGAGGGTAGGGATTAGAATTTACCCACGGAGTAGGGACGGGGATTAAACTTCTCCCGTTAACGGGGGTGGACTGGGGATGGACAAACATTTTTTAAAAAGGTACGTGGGTGGAGTCCCTTCCCCCCACTCCCACCCCCGCCCTTCCCTACAAGGAATTATGATAAGTCTAAATTGTGATTTGTCAATGTATTTTTTTTAACAAGGAACCGACAGGATTATTTTGGACTTATCTCTACGAGAGTAAATCCTGGATACCGCAATCACTCGTAAACCATGGGAGACAAGAGATAGAGTTGAACCCCCTGACATCTAGGTCTAATGTATTTTTTAAATATATTTTTTTTAAGATAGCAATACGATATCAAAAAAATAATTATTATATCAATAGGTATTATTTTTAAAGGTTAAGTTACCTATTTTAAATAACTTCAAACAGTTGTAATTTAACTTTTAAAAGGTGTAACATGACATTTAATGTAACAACCTAGTTTTCGGTGATTGAGAATTGAGACAGAAACAAGTGTGTGTGATTAGGGGTTCAGAGTCTAGAGAGCCAATCTATGAGTTGATAGCTCCGAAGTGTATGCGCAAGTGTTCTGGAGAAAATAAAATGTTAATTGGGTGTAGGAGTGCGACTGGTGAAGAGAGAAATGAACCAGAACGCATATTTGGGCAAATTAGGGTTGGAGTGTACCAAAGAGTTAGGATTGTGGGAATTCCATTCGCAAATCAAATTGGAAGTTGAATCGAGTTCCAAAAATTAAATTGATAATTTTCTAGTGCTTGATTTAATATGTATAATTTTAAAATATATATATATATTAATTAATTTTCAAAAATTGATAAGAAATTAGAAAATTAAAGATTTTCCATTGGGATGACAAGCAGAGATGGAGGAGGCCCTTGCAGTATGAACTCCATCCAGCAGCTTGGGGAAAGCTTGACTTAGCTGCTGGGAGGTATAAGAGGAGAGGGAAAATCATGGGGAAGAGAGAGAGAAGAAAGAGAAACTAGTGAGAGAAAAAAACACATACATAATTTCAAGTTTTCTTAAGAAGAAGTTTTGAACGATCAAAAGTATACTATTAGATTGATTTTGATGTTTGAAAGCTAATGGTATAGTTAGAATTGTGTTTTATGTACTCTAGTTTCATGAATTGAATTTTTAAGGTTTCGAGTGTTAGGGATTTGTAAACCCCACCCTTTTGTCTTTATATATGTATGTAGGTTTAAGTAGCAGTTGTTATTTCTTTTGAAATATTAATATGGAAAAATTCGAAGAAATAGTAGTTAAAATCTAGTTTAGCTTGCAAATATATGAAGTCATAGTAATAGAACTGGTACCAACTAGGTTTGATGTACAAAAGCATGTTGAATAAGCTTGGGATGGAATTGAAAGGGTTTGGAATGGGTTTAAAATAAAAAATAGAGGAAATAAGCAAATCTAGACAGGACCTACCGGTAGTACGCTATCCAGTGGATCCGAACTACCGGTAGGTAGTAAGTTGTGTGTGGATCCGAACTATTAGTAGCTGAACAGGTAGTAAGTTGTTAGTGGATCCGAACTACCAGTAGCTCAATACGAACTACCGGTAGATCATTAAAAAATCAGGATTTTATGTTTTAAAACCCCATTTTCACTCCATTTGCTCCCATTCTTTCACACCACTCTCACCCCACACCTCTTAGAACCCTAATAGAAAGACTTAGAGAGGAAGAGAGAAAGGAAAAACAAGATTTTTTAAGCGTGATTCAAGATCAAATCTTCTTGTTCTTCACACCAAAGCCAAGGAGAAAGGTAGGGGGTCTTCTTCCATTCTTATTCATTGATGCTAGGGCTAATATATATGTATTCTTTGACTCTAAATCTTATATATTTGCTATAAAATCATCTTTTCTTGGTCTTCTTGCAATTATTATCATGTTTTACACAATTTAGGGTTGAATACCCATGAAATCTCTTGTTCTTGCTTTAAAACCCTAGTTTTTGGGAAAATATGGATTTCACCCTCTACATTCACTTAAATGTAGTTTATAAAACTTTAGTTCTTTGAGTTCAGTACTAAAATAATATTGATGATGATCTCTTGCATTTTCTTCACGTGCTCTATTGAAATACTACATGTGAAATTGGGGATTTATGGAATTGTATGTTATTTGAGGAAATTGTTGGTATTGTATCTCTTGTGTAGTTGTTGGATAAACATGGGCTACTATTGACCGGGTATCTTGGAGTGTGTAGAAGCCTTCTTACTCTGTATGGGTTAAAAATTTTCCTACCACTCGTAATGCGATTAGTGCCTTGCGAGAACTAAACCATTATCGCTCACGGGATATCGTGGAAAAAGGGGTTAGTATACAACTCTTTCGTTGGATACGTCATTGCCATGGTGTTGGTGTATGCCCTTCCTAAAGGTTGGACATCCTTGCGAGGATTTGTGTGTGTTGTACGTGGGCCATGATATTTTCAATGGTATTCAGGCGAGATCTTACTTCAGACTAGAGATACGAATACGGTGGTGGGTTTTGTTCATTGTACCAAAAATAGTTTCTACAAGAATTTTGGGAAGTATGAGATTCCGCAAGAACTTGGGAGAAACGGTTTATGGTAGAATGGATTATTAGTTGTATATTGGTTTCACCTATGTATTAAATTATTGTTGTTGCTTAAACTTGAGATCTGTTTAAATGTTCCTGTTTTATTTCAAAAATTCATATACGTTATTTCTGAAAGGTGAATAACCGTTTTTATATATTTTTCTAAACCTTGTTCGAGTTTGGGAGGAATGTTGCTACAAAGCTTAGTGCTCACCCCCCTACAAACTACATTTTTCAGATTGTGGTCTAGAGGAAGAGCTCGAAATTAAGGAACCGGCACACTAGGAGATTCCCGTAGATGGGCTCATAGATCCCGAGGTGGATGCTTAGAACAACATTACCTTTTATTCTAGAATAGGAAATTCATTTTGGAAATATTATGAAGTCTAGACTAATCTTTTGTTATTCCGCTGCAAGTTTAAATGTGATTCTTTTGGGATGTAATTATCATAGTCGTCACATTCTTTTGAGATGTAATGGTCATGGTTGACCTATTCTTTTGGGATAATATTGTAAATGTGATATTTGATGGATGAAATTTCTTTAATGATGAAATTATTTAGTTGATCTCATGATGTGAATGGTTTATAGATTGTAATGCCGTCCAAGGTGGGTTTTGGGGTGTTACAGGTTTAGAGAAACAAGTTTGTGGATTGGGGTTTTGGTGAGCTAATTTGTTGATTGGGTTGTGTTTCTGGGAGTACAAAGTAGAGTTTGTTTGTGGTTTCAAGGTGAGTCATACTCGGTGGTGGTGAAGATGAAGTTTCATCCATGGAGTTTTTATCTCCATGGTTTGTGTTAAGCTTTGAAGGGGGGGCCTTTCCTAGCTAATTTGGACGTTAAGAGTCCATTCTTGATCTGAAAAATGAGTTTAGAGGTCATTTGGGGGGGTGAAAAGGGGAGTTACAGGTCTGGCCCTATGTAGAAAATCTTATTTTTCTTGAACTTTGGCTTAATTTTTGAATATATTAAAGCTTAATTAATTCGAAACTTCTAACTTATAGGCTTTCTAGAGGCCTTGTGGTGAGTATGTGGCCTCCGCAAGTGAGGGAAAAGAGTAACTATAGAGGGAGAAACAGAGGTGTGAAGTGGGGTGGTTGAAACAGAAGGGGGATACATAGGGTTATTGGTCAATGGTTTAAGGAAGAAAATGAAATGGAGGGAAGGGACCACTGGACACCCCAATGGTGCGTGAGGACATGTTCGGTGTCTGATGGACCTCTAGTTGGTCCAAAAAGTTCCGTAACATCCATACGGAGGTCCCGATAGAATTTTAGGTCAATTCAGTACTTGAATCAATATGTGGTGTAAAATATCTATTTTGCCCTCGAGGGCGAATTTGACCCAATTTTTGGGTGATTTTGGTGAAACAATTTTTTTATTCACTTTTATATAGTTAAATTTAGTATGTGTACGAAATTTCATTTAAAAATAACACTGTTTCATTTTTGGTAGTTTTGAATCAATTTACTGTGACTGGCATTCTTAATTTCGGGATATGCAATGCTTCTCAAACTTGTTTCTAAATTATATCATATGTTATTTATGATCTTTTAACATATTTTGAAATATATGATTTGGGTGTTTTGATAATGGCTTGGAATCTAGAGCTGAATTAGGCTTTTGAGTGTGGTTTCGCACAAATACTCAAAATGATCGTAAAGTTCATATTGAATGAAACTCTGAGATCCTTTTGAGCTAAATTTCAATGCACACAAGTTCGAGTGATAGAGGATTTATTGCTTGATCATTTTCCCTAAGAGTATGGTGAGTGTTATTCTCCCTCGAGCTCAATGCAAAAGTGAGAAAATTGTGTATAAATGAACAAAAACATGTGTGAGTATGCAAAATTGCTCCCCAAACGTAGAGAGATGTAACACCCCACCCTCCACATGACATAATATTGTCCGTTTTGGGCCCACTAGCCCTCACGGATATGTTCCTCCCAGTATCCCTAGGAAAATGCCTTATGCCATATAAGGCAAGAGACTTACTAATAAGCCCAACAACTTTTCCCTCCCTAACCGATGTGGGACATCAGGATCTCACAATCCACCCCCTTAGGGCTACACGTCCCCGTGCAGCAGCTCGCCAACTACTTGCCCGCCCACATGCATGCAATCACGGCAAGGGCCAACACTCGATAGTGGGCCCAAAGCGGACAATATTATGCCATGTGAAGGGTGGGGTGTTACAAGTTAGTATCAGAGCCGAATCTCTCCTGGATCGAGTGTGGGCCCTTGACGTGCTCACATGTAGTGGGCTGACAGGTAGCTGGCGAGCTGCTGCACGGGGACGTGCAGCCCTAAGTGGGGTGGATTGTGAGATCCTGGCATAGTTTTAAAACCCGGCCCGGACACCAACCCGGAGAAGGGACCGGGTCAATGGATTTCTGGTTCAACCACTGGGTCACTGGTCGAACCGGTGATATAATAAAAAAATAAAAAATAATTATTAATGATGATAAATAGACTAAAAAATTAAAATAGTTATAAAAATAACATGTTTAATATATATTAAATCAAACAAAGTTATCAAGCCTGAATCACTTAATTGCATTCAATTAATAAATCAATGCATTCAATTAACAGCCCAACCTCCACCCTCAAACTTGAATCACTTAATTGTATTCACTTAATTTTTGAGCTAACAAACACTGAACGAATGATTTAGGATTTAAGGCAAAACAGAAGGGGAAAAGAAAAAGACATAAAAATGTAAAAAAAAAAACATATTTATACTAAAGGAACAAAACCGGCCGGTTTTGTAAACCCGGTCAGGTTTTGACCGGTTCACCGATTTTTTGACCGGTTCACCGGTTTTATTCCGGGTTCTTTGCTCAAACGGTCCAATTACAAAACCGGCCCGGTTATGGGACCGGTTCACCAGGTCAACCCGCCGGGCCGGGCCGGGTTTTAAAACACTGGATCCTGGTGTCCCACAGGGAGGGGAAAAGTGACTGGGCTTATTAGTAAGCCCCTCGCCTTACATGGCATAAGGCATTTTGCCAAGGATACTGAGAAGAACAAAGTCGTGAGGGCTAGTGGGCCCAAAGCGAACAATATTATGTCATGTGGAGGGTGGGGTGTTACAAGAGACTTGCAATTTCATGTCTTACTTAGAATGAGTATTCCAAGATCATCTCCTCAAGGAAGGCGAGGTCGGGTGTTCTTGAAGAATGATTTGTAAAAAGTGAAAACTGAAAAATCTTGTGATTTAAAATTTGGTGGGTTGTGAATTGTGAAATATTCAAGAAAAAGGGGTTGACTAATTCATAGAAGTCATTTCAATGGGAATGTCAAATCGACTCATTTCATTCAACCAATGGTGATGTTTGATTGATTCGTAGGAAGTGAGGGATGAGCGTGGTTGAATTGGACAAGAGCATACCCCATGAAAGGTCTACGATGTATCAAAAGCCCACAACCACGTTCGCTCTCATCCTAGTCAAACCAAACACATTACACTATGAGGAAGAATGAAAGAGAGTTAATTTCACATACCCAAGGGGAAATCCCTCTTGGATTAGCCAATTAAAAGTTTAGGTATCCATGGTAAAAGCAAGAATCAACATTAAGTAGAGAAACATGGTAGTGAAAACAAACCTGGACTTATATTAATGTAAGTGAAAGTTTAAACTACAAAAGAAAATATATTCATTTCCAAAATGTAAAGCTTGAAAGAAACAAAACCAAAATGTAAAAATGAACCACAAGAAACTTAGCTAAACTTAATTACAACTTTGATTAGAAGAGGTTAAAGTGCAAGAGGGAAAGATTACATGAAAAATGGAGCTTACTGAAATGAAAATGGTAAAGGAAAATGTAAAACCCATCTTTCTCTCTCTAGAACTTCATCTTCCTCCTTGGACTTTCTCTCTCTAAAAGTTTGATAATCTCAAAATGCATGTAGGAAATGTATATTTTCGTCCATTCCTCTCTCTTGTTATGAGTGGCTGATTTGGATTAGTTGGAGAGAGGTTGTCCACAAAAGCTTCCAAAATTAGTCAAAGTGTGGTCCCCTTTCCTCTTCCTAACCACTCCCTTTCTCTACATTGGTCACCCACTCCCTCATGCTTATTATCTGAGTGTAGGGGTTAGGAGGTCATGATGGAGTATTAGAAATGTTAGGACATGTATTAGATATCAAAAGGTGGGCCCTCATAGTTGGTGAAGTCGTTTGGAAGATGATCTGAGCTTTTTGGGGTGCTGGCACCGATACCTGGCGACTTGGTACCAATACCTCGACATTTCTCATTGTTGAGTTAGCAAGGGCACAAGGGGGAGGTACCAGCACCAAAGGCATGGAGGTACCAGTAACTTATTTCTAGTAGGGTCTAGTATCAGTACCACAAGCAAGGAGGTACTGGTAACTTCTTTGTTTCCTCCATGTCGGCCAGCTAAGTTCCAAGTACGAGGTACCGGTACCTAGTGATATGGTGCCAGTACCTCCTTTCCAGAGAGCTTATGTAACGCCCCAAAAACCCCCTTGGGTGACATTACATTCTAAAAACCATTCACCCCATGAGAGCATTACGTAAATTCATCACGACGAAAGTTCATTCATCAACCATTCATATTTTAACAAAATTTGGGCAGAGTCTCCTTTGTACGGGGAGCTTTACCCAAAACACAACTTGTACAATTATATTACAATTGACCACACCGGATCCACATATGCATAACTATTGACCACACCGGATCCATATATGCATAACTATTGACCACACCGGGTCTATTTATCCATCATAAAATAAACTTTCATTCATCATATGTCATATACACACTATCATCCCAAAAGAATAGGTCCAATCTTGGCATTTACATCTCCACAATGTAATAATATAACGCAGCGAAAATAACAAAAAAAAAAAAGAACTAGACTTCAAAAGGATATTCTAAGTATAATCTAGTCTAGAACAAAATAAAAGTGTCGCTCTAAGCGTCCACCTCGGGATCCACATTCCCTTCAAGCGGAGTCTCCCAATGGGCGGGCTCCTCGGCTCCTAACTCCTCCTCAAGTGTGAAATCTGAAAATGTTATTTGTAGGGGGTGAGCACGAAGCTCTGTAGCAAAATCCTCTCAACTCATACAAGGTTTATAAAAATATATAAAAGGGTCGGTCTCATTTTTCAACATAGCATAGATACATAATTTGAAATGAAACGGGTGCATTTTTCAACGAATCTCAAGTTTAAGTAACAATAGTAATAGAAAGGAGCAATTTCAACCAAGTGCTAATAAACATCCATTGCCAAAATATAAATCATTTCCCACACATGATATCATATTGTCCTCTCTAACGGGAGCATCCTTACAAGGAACCTCTCACCCTCAAGATTTGGTTTCTCAAGCATCCTTACAAGGAACCTCTTGAGAAAATCACATACTGTCCTCTTTTGGTGTGAGCATCCTTACAAGGAACCTCTCACCCTCAAGATTTGGTTTCTCAAGCATCCTTACAAGGAACCTCTTGAGATGGAATGAGCATCCTTACAAGGAACCTCTCATCCATGTTCATTCCAACAACCATACAAGATCACATCATCCCAACAATCGTCACACATAACCAAGGATTCCATAAATCTCCAATTTACAAGCAAATTTCCAAAGATCCACAAATCCATTATGAGGCAATTTCAATAAACAATTAGGAAAATACAAGAGATCACCACAACATCATTTATTACTCAACACAAACCACTAAAGTTTTCAAAGCCAAGATTGAGTGACTATAGAGAGAAAAATCCATATTTCTCAAAAGTTAGGGTTGAGAGCAAAAACAAGAGAAAGTAGTTACCCAACCATAACATTGTTTAGAACATGATAATATTTGCATAGACATCAAGAATCAAAGGTTTCCTAACATACATCTAAGATTTAGATCAAAAAAAAAAAAAAACCACTTATATGTATACATAGCCCTAGTCTCAATGTAAGAGAAAGAGAAGAAATCCCCTACCTTGAATCAAAGTTTCAAACCAAAAACCCAAGCTCTAATGACCTCCTTTCTCCCTTTCCTCCTTTCCTCTATCTTCCCCAAGGGTGCTAAGGGGTTTGGGGGTGAGAGATGTGAGAAAAAATGGAAGAAATTGGCTGGATTCTGTGTTTTAAACACAGCAGTCCGCGACAAATCACTGTTCATGGCTGAATTTTGAGTTTTTTTCCCAAATTACAGTTTTGCCACTAGAAATCTCCAATTTGATCCATACGACTACCCTAAGGTTTTTCGACGTTCCGGATTCATTTTTAATGTTATTTTAACCTAAAAACATTGCTTTTTATGATTTATTTCAAAACTAAAATAAATTCACACTTGGAACATTAAAATTTCTATTTTATTCCTTCGAACTACTATAGGTGATATCCTTACGATTTTAATATATATATGGTTTATTCTTAAGTCATTACATATAGAAGAATCACTAAACAAGTACATTAATATATTAATGTAAACATATGGGGTTTTACACCTTCAAGGTCTAATAAGAAAGCACAACCCTTTACTATCCAAGGAGCACCATAGTGCAGATTTTTGGTCAACTTCATAGAATAAACTGATTTGACTCAGGTATTTCTAGGAGGTGTAACCTATATGGTTGGAAAGATATACGAGTTAGGGTTCTAACAAAAATAACGGTGCACAATTCGGACTTTCCAATAAAGAGTTATGATGAAATTAGCGAAAGGTAGTCTGCCGGACAGATTTTTGGACAGTGTAGACACTACTTCGTAATATGGACATAACTCCTTCCTCCTAGTTCCGATTGAGATGATTCAAGGTGATATGGAATCCTAAGAGAGAGCTCTACAAATTTCATGTTTTAAGTTTTGAGAGATATGGACTGCATCAAGGTCGAAATCGAGCTTGATGTTACAGCCAGTGCACTGTTCATCCCTTTTTCATTCTACCAAATTCAAACACACATCACTACACATATCCCCATTTTTACAACAATTATTTACTATATATCTATATACATATATAAAAGAAAATGCGGGGTGTTACAATACACCCCCCTTAAAGAAAGTTTCGTCCTCGAAACTTACCTCAAGTAGCGAACAAATGTGGGTACTTCTCTCGCATTTCTAGCTCCGGTTCCCATGTAGCTTCTTCCACTCCATGGTGTTGCCACAAGACTTTCACCAATTTGATGACTTTGTTGCGAAGCACTTTCTCCTTGGCGTCGAGAATCTTCACTGGTTGTTCTTCATAGGTTGCTCCATCTTGAATTTCAATATCTTCTAAGTCTACAACCGGCGTTGCATCCGATTTACACTTCCTCAACATGGACACATGGAATACGTCGTGTACTCCCGATAACTGAGCTGGTAACCGCAACTGATATGCCGCCTTGCCCACCACTTTGATCACTTCAAATGGCCCGGTATACCTTGGCGCTAACTTTCCCTTCTTGCCGAATCTAAATACTCCTTTCTGGGGCGACACTTTGAGAAACACATAGTCCCCCTCTTTGAATTCTAATGGTCTTCGTCTTTGATCCGCGTAGCTTTTCTGTCTACTCTGTGCTGTGCGTAGTCTCTCCCGGATGAGTTGAATTTTCTCTGTAGTCTCTCGAACAATTTCTGGCCCAAACAAACTACTCTCGCCCGCTTCTAACCAACACGTCGGGGATCTACATGGTCTTCCATACAAGGCCTCATAGGGTGCCATTCCAATACTGGTCTGATAGCTGTTGTTGTATGCAAATTCCACCAACGGTAAATGGTCACTCCAACTTCCCTTGAAGTCCAACGCGCAAGCTCGTAACATGTCTTCCACGATTTGTATCACCCTCTCGGATTGGCCATCCGTTTGGGGATGAAAGGTTGGGCTGAAATGTAACTCTGTCCCCATAGCTTGTTGTAGACTTTACCAAAATCGCGCCACAAACCGAGAATCACGATCCGACACAATGGAGAGCGGAACTCCGTGCAACCTAACAATCTCACAGATATAGAGCTTGCTCAACGTCTCTAATGAGTCTGTGGTCTTCATACCCAAGAAATGAGCGGACTTGGTGAGTCTATCCACAATGACCCACACTGCATTATGCCTGCGCGACGTCCGTGGTAAACCCGACACGAAGTCCATGGTGATGTGATCCCACTTCCACTCTGGAATAGGCAAAGACTGTAGGACTCCTCCTGGCCTTTGATGCTCAATCTTCACCTGCTGGCACACCGCACATTTTGCCACATACTTGGCTACATCTCGCTTCATTCCCCTCCACCAGTATTGACGCTTCATGTCCCTATACATCTTTGTGCTACCGGGGTGGATAGCAAACTTGGAGCGATGACACTCCCCAAGTATCTCCTCCTTTAGGGACGAATCAT
>CAUOFW020004791.1:494246-516369 GCA_963454935.2 Ilex paraguariensis
GCTGAGTCAAAGCAAATACTCGCCCTTGGTTGGTGCCGCCGGGGGCTTGAGTTTGTATCGGTCGATGCGGTGCAGGCCTCGGTGGTGGTGGTTGGGCTGGTGGTACTTGTCTTGCGGTCTGGATAGGCCCCTGAGGTGGAAAAACTGGGCAATGCATCCGAATATGTCCCACACCTCCGCATGCAAAGCAAGATCGTGGGATAAATACCAGCTCTAGTCTGAGTGTCTCCCTCTCCTCGGGCTGTCAAAAGTCGCTGCCCACCTGTCGGGTCTGGGCGACGGTATGGTGTCGGTCTCTGTGCCCCACTAGTGCTAGCACCCGTCCGGATTGGACCTCCTCTCAAGAAGCCCTGTCGTCGCTGGCTATCCTCTATGTCTCTCTCTACCAGTGCAGCTCTGTCCACCAAGTCCCCATACTCCCTAATCTTGAGAGCCACCAACTTCTCCCGGATGACCGGCCTCAGTCCCTGCTCAAATCGCTTAGCCCTGTCGGCCTCCGTAGATATAAATCCTGTAGCATAACGGGAGAGCTCGTCAAACCTCCTTTCGTACTCGGCCACCGTCGTGCTACCCTGTCGTAGAGCAAGAAAGTCAGCCTTCATTCGATCTCTGACTGATTCAGGAAAGTACTTGTCCTGAAATATTTGGTCGAACTCCTCCCAAGTGAGTGCATCAGTGTTCCTCCGTCTCTTGACCGAATCCCACCAATGGTCGGCCTCCCCCTCTAACAAATAGGTCGCCAAGCGAACCCTCAAATCTTCGGCAACTCCCATACCGTCACATACCTTCTTCACTCTGCGTATCCACTTGTCCGCATCCAAAGGGTTAGAGCTCCCTTGGAAGGTGGGTGGATGTTGTCTCAGAAATTCTCGAAGAACCACCATCCTTCGATCTCCATTTCCAATTCCGGGTACTTCCGCTAGTAGTTGAGCTCCACCATTATGGTTGTTGTTCCCATTCTGGTTTTGTACCAAAGTGGTGAGCTCCTTCAAGCATTGATAGATGCCATTCATGGCATCGGGAGGTGGTGGTGGTGGTGGATTTGCTTGACCTCCACGACCACGCCCACGTCCACGTCCTCGTCCTCGTCCTCCATCCATCCTGCACATCAATTCACAATTTAATTTCATTGAGGTACAAGACATCCTAATTATTGCTTTAATTTAAAGCCTAAGATTTATATAAAACATAGATCAACAATTTTGTTCAACCTAATCCTGCCTTTCTAGTGGTAATCCATAACCTACAGCTCCCATGTAAGACCTAAAGCCTAAGCTCTGATACCAAATTTGTAACGCCCCAAAAACCCCCTTGGGTGACATTACATTCTAAAAACCATTCACCCCATGAGAGCATTACGTAAATTCATCACGACGAAAGTTCATTCATCAACCATTCATATTTTAACAAAATTTGGGCAGAGTCTCCTTTGTACGGGGAGCTTTACCCAAAACACAACCTGTACAATTATATTACAATTGACCACACCGGGTCCACATATGCATAACTATTGACCACACCGGGTCTATTTATCCATCATAAAATAAACTTTCATTCATCATATGCCATATCCACAATGCCATCCCAAAAGAATAGGCCAAGTATGACAAATATATTCCCAAAAGAATTAAATTACACTTGCAGTGAAATAACAAAATACTAGACTTTACATGATTTCAAAATAAACTCTCTAGTCTAGTACAAAAGAAATATAACTCTAGGCATCCAGTTCAGGACCCCCGTTCCCCTCTAGGGGAGCTTCCCCATGCACTGGTTCATCTACTTGTAACTCCTCCTCATAGACGAAATCTGAAAAGATATTATTTGTAGGGGATGAGCACTAAGCTCTGTAGCAACATTCCTTCCATACTCATACAAGGTTTAGAAAACAAGTAAAACAGTTCGGTCTTATTTTCCAAAATATCATATAACATTTGAAGTAAAACCGTGACATTTGAAACAGATCTCAAGTTTAAACATTCGCAATAATTTAAATGAACAGTAAACCCAAGTCACAATGAGCAACCATAACCATTTCCAACAAGTTCTTGTAGAGTCCCATACCTCCACAAGCTCTTGTGGGAAATGCAATAGTAACACCATAATACAAAAAGGAACGCTTATTCCACCATCGATTATTATATTTCCTTTGGCAGGTGGCATACTTAAAAGTAAACTCCACCCCCTTCAAGTCTTTGTTTCCCATAACCGCATACTTACAAGTAACCACGGTCGTTAGATGTCCTTTTAGGTAGGTAGCATACTTACAAGTAACCTCTACCCCCCTTGAAGTCTCCCACACATAACCGCATACTTACAAGTAACCTCGGTTCATAAATATCCTCTTTTGGTAGGTAGCATACTTACAAGTAACCTCTACCCCCCTTCAAGTATTCCACACTTAACCGCATACTTACGAGTAACCTCGGTTCATAATTATCCTCTTTTCATACCAACAATCACATACAAGATAAAATCCACAAATTTCCCTCAACAAGCAACCATTATCAAAATCCCCAAATTTTATCATGCGACAATCCAAATAACCAATTAAGAAAAATACAAGAGATCACCACCACATCATTTTCATTACTCACACAAAGCACTAAAGTTCTCAAAACCAAGCTTGAGCAAATGTAGAAAGAGAATTCCATATTTCCCCAAAAACTAGGGTTTTAAAGCTATAAAAGAAGTTTCATGGGTAATCAATCCTAACTTTGTTTAAGACATGCCATAATTGCAAGAAAACCAAGAAACAAGGAATTCCTAGCAAATACATACAAGTATGAGTCAAAACATATATATATTTTAGCCTTAGCCTCAATGGACAAGCATGGAAGAAAAACCCCTACCTTGAATCAAAGTTTCAAACCAAAAACCCAAGCTCTAATGACCTCCTTTCTCCCTTTCCTCCTTTCCTCTATCTTCCCCAAGGGTGCTAAGGGGTTTGGGGGTGAGAGATGTGAGAAAAAATGGAAGAAATTGGCTGGATTCTGTGTTTTAAACACAGCAGTCCGCGACAAATCACTGTTCATGGCTGAATTTTGAGTTTTTTTCCAAAATTACAGTTTTGCCACTAGAAATCTCCAATTTGATCCATACGACTACCCTAAGGTTTTTCGACGTTCCGGATTCATTTTTAATGTTATTTTAACCTAAAAACATTGCTTTTTATGATTTATTTCAAAACTAAAATAAATTCACACTTGGAACATTAAAATTTCTATTTTATTCCTTCGAACTACTATAGGTGATATCCTTACGATTTTAATATATATATGGTTTATTCTTAAGTCATTACATATAGAAGAATCACTAAACAAGTACATTAATATATTAATGTAAACATATGGGGTTTTACACCTTCAAGGTCTAATAAGAAAGCACAACCCTTTACTATCCAAGGAGCACCATAGTGCAGATTTTTGGTCAACTTCATAGAATAAACTGATTTGACTCAGGTATTTCTAGGAGGTGTAACCTATATGGTTGGAAAGATATACGAGTTAGGGTTCTAACAAAAATAACGGTACACAATTCGGACTTTCCAATAAAGAGTTATGATGAAATTAGCGAAAGGTAGTCTGCCGGACAGATTTTTGGACAGTGTAGACACTACTTCGTAATATGGACATAACTCCTTCCTCCTAGTTCCGATTGAGATGATTCAAGGTGATATGGAATCCTAAGAGAGAGCTCTACAAATTTCATGTTTTAAGTTTTGAGAGATATGGACTGCATCAAGGTCGAAATCGAGCTTGATGTTACAGCCAGTGCACTGTTCATCCCTTTTTCATTCTACCAAATTCAAACACACATCACTACACATATCCCCATTTTTACAACAATTATTTACTATATATCTATATACATATATAAAAGAAAATGCGGGGTGTTACAGCTTAGGTACCTGTACCTAGTGACTTGGTACTGGTACTTCTTCTTCTTGTCTTGACATTTTTGGTTCCTTGAGCTTCCGAGCCATCCATCTTGAGATCCTTTCTTTCCCATTGACCTCAATCACTTAATGGGGATGCTTTATGCCTGCCCTTTCCATCCTATCACCTACAATCAAGCCATTCTCCATTAATTATCAATTTGAATCCATCTCCCCCAAAAATTCACTATAAAAAAAAATTAAAATGGATGCAATGAAGATGTTTAATGTGCAATGTTCCACACTCATCATTTATGTTCCATATTAAAGTCGTAGTGGGTATTCATTGAGTTCATACATGCCTTTGTGGCCTAGTGGTTTTTGAACTTGGGTATCGAAATAGATCATATTGACTTGAAAGCGTATCTTCATTGGGGGTGCAAGTCTTCTGTATTATTGAATTGTATGTTTGTATGGATCGTATTTACCCTAAGTGGTCTATTAGGATGATTGCTCGATGGTGTGGCACTGTATGGATGTTGTGATCGTATACTATTTCCAACTTAACTGTTTTTGCTTAAAATTTATTGTTCTATTACTTATGTATGAAATAAATTGTTTTGATGCCCAATCATGTCAGATTATTTAAGCAAGTTGTGACACCCCAAAATTCGGGGGTCCGTTGATTACCCATCAACCTGCGGAATACCCGTGGATACCGAGTAACTCGATATCACACCGTTATGCCCCATTTACCGAGATCCTTAATTTAACAAAATTCGGGCAGAGTCTCCTTTGTACGGGGAGCTCTACCCAAAACACAACCTGTGCAATATACATTAAGATGACCTGTCCGAGGCCCCATATAACACAATGACCACACAAGGTCTATTTATAAGTAAAACTTGACCACACCGGGTCCAATTATAATTAAACATTGGCCACACCAGGTCCAATCATCCATATTTATATCAAAACATGCAAGGTTAGTTTAACAACAGTCCATATAAGTTTTATTACAATTTAAAAGATTACATGCTTAAAACATTCTTTCCACAAATATTTTACATCAACACAAAATAAAGCCACATTCGGCTTTCTTCAAACATGAGGGTCCAAATTGGAGCCATCCACCGGTGGACCTCTCCCACCTGAAATGTTTCCCATATAGGGTGAGCCAACACTCAATAGAAAAACTCCTACAGAGGCTACTCCCCACCTAAAATGCGTAAGCAATGCGCACATGCCACAAACAACTTCTTCCAAATAAGAATATGTTATTTAAGACAGAATCTCATGATGTCATGCCAAGTAATGAGATGAAACTCACTCATGCATNTTCTTCTAAATAAGAATATGTTATTCAAAATAGAATCTCATGATGTCATGCCAAGTAATGAGATGAAACTCACTCATGCATGCTATCCCGAGCCCATACCGACTCCCACAACAAAATGCGACTCATATGTGTAAAACAAGCGTCTTTGATGAAACACATCCAAAGATCATTTTGAAATCAACCATATGTCATAAAACCAATTCATTCTTGGATATTTCCCCTCAAATGAATAATTTATATATCAAAATCATGTGCCTTTTTGGGGTATCAGATTCAGGAATCACACCTCCGGCTCCGTACGCCGTTACACTTTTCTGGAATTTCATCGCCAATAAGTGTATGAACCAAGTGGCCGGGTTTTTCACC
The DNA here is from genome assembly GCA_963454935.2 of Ilex paraguariensis. Taxonomy (NCBI): domain Eukaryota; kingdom Viridiplantae; phylum Streptophyta; class Magnoliopsida; order Aquifoliales; family Aquifoliaceae; genus Ilex; species Ilex paraguariensis. The sequence continues at coordinate 499,829 of CAUOFW020004791.1, forward strand.
CGAGGGAGTATCTAGCCCTACTTGCTATACCCGACACAAATTTTCTTATGCATGTAACCGTGCGACTTCGTAGGACGTTCCATCCCACTTTCGCGAGCCCACCATCAAGCACCAATGTTGGTGTTGATCACCCCATGCAACCCTACACCCACACTCATGCATGTAGCCCATGAATGTGATGTCAATTCCATGTCCATATTGCAATGCATGTCAAATGAACAATTTTTACATATCAATGTATACCATGGCAATTTATATTATTTGCATATAATCACCATAATCATTTCAAGTTCAATATATCCAAGAGCATATATTAACAGTTCATCAACATGATAACACATAATACATGCTAGTATCACATTTCATTCACAAGGCATAATATAAAACACAAAACATGCCCACATGATCCCAATTTCCAAGGGATTACATAAATACTTCCATATACCAAAATCAAGCCAAGATTTTATATGGACCATTTCAAACAAAATAAAAATCAAAATATATCATTTTTACATAACCAATTATCGAAACATTCAAGAAATCACAAACTAGCACTTTCTAACTACCAATTCACACTAGAACTGATCCTACCCATTTTCATAACACCAACCATAATGGAAAAATGTTAGAAATACCCAAAAATGCCCACATGAACCCTATGGACACCTTAGGTTAGAAATAGGTCCAAGTAAGAGGAACCCTACCTCTTGAAGCGTAAAGAATTCGTAGAAAACCACAAGAACAAGATTCAAGCTCAAAGCTTAAATTTCTCCAAAATCCTCCTGTTGAATTTTCAGTGAAAATCTTTGTTTTTGGTACCCACGTGTAGCCCTCGTCGCTTAAATCGACTTTAATTCTTAGCCCGACGAATTCCGACCGACGGAACTCCAAGAGTCGGCTGAAGAAAGTTTGAAGAATTTATTTTGTTTTTCCTCTTTGCTCTTGGGTCTGATCCAGCAGGCCAAATAAAGAGAAAACATCTGATTTTTCAGATATTTGCCCACTTTTATACTTTTTAATGACTTAACCCTCGTCGCGCCAAGTGTCCTCCTTTGTCCGAGTCCGTTTTTGCAACGATTAAATTTCATACCGATTTAAGTTCAAAATATTTTATATGAAATTTATTTAAAATATTTTTCAACTTTCAAAATTTTTATAAAAATTTCGTTTTTGGGGGTCACCGGACGGCCGTCGCCTCGAAAAACGTAAAAAACTCGACTATCTCAGAATTCGACGAAAATTGACAGGATAGCTCGATTTTGCGATGTAAATCCAAAGGTGGGATCCGTTGCTTCATCCGAGCTCTAGAAAAATATTGATTTTAATCTCGCATAACAGTGACAAATTACTATTTTGCCCTTTATCGGAAAAAGTTTAAATTTTTCCCGGGTTACACAATATGTGTGTCTATCGTGATTTTTTTTATTTTCAAAAATCACTTAAGAAATATTACCATCTCTCATGGTAGTCGTGATGTCAATCCTCACCTGGAATATACTTAGTAAAGAATACACACATGTTATAGTGACTATTTTTCTCAAAAAATACAAGTGTTTGGAATATTGTTAACAAAGCAAATGATTTCACATGTAGTTAATCAAAAGAATGGTTATTCAAATAAAATTAGAATTTGACATAATCTCATGAAAGAATATTAACACTTTCTTAAACATTTTATTAACATTCTCCTTTTTTTTGGATTTGATAGGAGTAATACAAATGCATGATTTCTAGAATAAAAAAGGACTTTATTAGGGTTGTAATATGGACATCAGGTTAAGGTTTATGAAGCAATGTTAGTGAGATTCAAACGCTATCTTTCTTTAATATTGTGGCACACCTCTTCTTTTCTAAGACTTTGCATGTTTATTCTTTCCATTTTTCACTTTCTTGGCTCTTTACTTTCTTTCTTTTTTTCTTTGAAATTTCTTTTTCAATTTTTTCTTTTCTTTGAACCATGACCATTCTTTTGCCCTTCCTTGTCGTTCCATATCCTGCTGATTTAGAAGAGGGTGAAAGAAAATTAGATAGCAAATGTAGGTTTACTATATTTTTATTTGGCTTAGGTATTTCTTTGGGTGTTAAGAAAAGAATTTATATATCTTGTTAGGCTAAATCATGGCTAACTAAGGATATAAACTTGTAAAAGAAATGGTTAAAGCTCAAAATTAATCAAAGATGACCTAAGATCATTTTTCAGAAATCATATATTTGTATTCTTTCTAAATAAAAGTTCAAGGACAATGCTAACAATATAATTAAAAAAGTGCTAATCAAAACAAAGGCAATGAGATTATTCAAAAAAAAATTTACTGTTAAATTGAAGATTCTTATTTGAATAGATGTAGAATATCTCTCCAAGAAAGATTAATTCAAAATTTGCAGTAGGTTTTACATCTCTACTACATATGCAAAGAGTGTAATATTTTATAAGGTTTTTAACAATAAATAAATCTAATTGTACTTTTAACAATAAGTTTAAACAAAAATATTAAGATAATATACAACTAAAATATGAAAGTCATGTGTGATCAGATTAAGATTATTCTTGAGAAGCCTAGGAATATTAACCTAATTTAACGGTGAATCATATGAAATAGTTTTCCTAACTTATAAGTTCCATGATTAACAAAACAAACTTAAGCACAGCTAAGTTCAAAACATAAATAAGTTCAACACATAAACTAAAAGTGCATAATTTAAAAGAAGAGTGAAAGATAGCAAAGTTTTTGTGTAGAATGTCCAGTCTTTTAAGAAGTAGATGGTCCTCCTCCAAAATGCTTTTTTTTCCTTTATTCCTGCAGTTTACAAAATTAAATACAATTTTATATATTCTAGAAAACTTTGCTAACCACACTTTTTCTTGTTAACAAAAAATTGGTGGTTTTCATTTTTTTTAATTTTTCATTGATTATTTACTGATTTTCCTAATTAATTTATAGTTACTTACATTTATAGTTATTTATAAATATGTACAATTATTTCAAAATTATACATCAGTTGATCATATTGATTCAAAGTCAGAACTGTCTGGATTAATAACTCTAGTGACACGGTCAACTTCATTTCTGACGGATTTTGTTAACATTGGTGTAGAATAGGATGACGTCTCAGGATACTCCTTACTCTGCCTATACCTAATCCACTAGAAACGATCTAATGCTCGACTTGAAATTGGTTTCTCACGCTGATTATATTGTCTCAAATATTCTAAACGACTACATCTTACACATCTACCGAGACGTTTTGATCTCTGACATTTAGCAAATGTACTTGTTCCACATAGGGGTTTTGGTTGACTTTCAAAAATTTATAAATTTCTAACTCTTCTAGTTTTTTGCATGATCAATGCATGTAAATCTTTTGGAAGACGACGTAGTAGAATTAAACTTAACCAGAATAGTTTGTCGTCCATTATATATTATTATTATTTATTTATTTTTATTTATTTATTTTCAATTATTTAAAATTGACTCACTATCTAGTTCTTTAACTTCTACCAATCACAAAGACGAATTCTTTTTTTTCAATTATTGAAAATTGATTCACTATACAGTTCTTTAACGTCTGTCAATCACAAAGACAAATTATTTTTTTTAATAACTAAACACAAATATAAGTAAGTTCATTAATAAGTAGATTTACACCCATATCTCCCTAACTTAAATTAGACATTATCTGCAATTAGGTGATGTTTGAAAATTAGTACTGACACTAAAAATCAGCAATCTGTTGTCTTTCAGCGATTAAGATATCTGGCTTTCCTTCAGGAGATTAATCTGTCAAATAAATTACAACTAATTAGTAATATAATTTATTAATCAAACAACAATATACTTTTCAGAGCACATAAACTAGATCAAAAAATTGAACATAAATTATATCTTGAGTAAATCCATCATAATATGGTTTAAGTCTTTAGCCATTTACTTTAAAGATATTTTCGGTTAACGGATTTTTAATTTCAATTGCTTCATAGTCAAAAACTTGCTTGACAATATATGGACATGTCCATCTTGATCTTAATTTTTCAAGGAAATAAACGAAACTTTGCATTATATAATAGACCTTTTTGAGATGATTCAAAATATTTTTGCGTGACATTTTTATCATAAAAAATTTTGGTTCTTGACTTCACAATCTTTTCGTTTTCATAAGCTTCATTTCTTAATTTTTTCAATTCATTAATTTGAAATTTGTGAGCTATTTCAACTTTGACCATATCAAAATTCATCATTTTGATTGCCCAATATGCTTGATGTTGTAAACTCCCCCTCCCCCCCCCACTCTTATCTTTATATAGCAAGTAATTATTTCTTTTTGGAAATGCTAATATTGTGAAACCCGGGTAAATATGTGAAATCATTTGTAATAGAACTTGTACCAACTATGTTTGATGTACAAATGTATGTTGTAAAAGTTTGGGTTGGTTTTGGAAGGGTTTGGAATGGATTGGAAATGCAAAATAGGTGAAACAGACAAATTCGGACAAACCATACCAGTACCGTGTATCGGTACCACGCCAATACTCTTTCTAAAAATCAGAAATTTAAAAATTGTTTTGCCAAGCTTTGGGACTACGTATTTTTTCCTTCAAATGTTATAAATGGACAATAATAGAGTACCAAGAATGGTATGTTGGACCTCGGATGGGTCAATCGATTTAAAACCTTCATTAATAACGGTTCGGAGGAATAAAATAGTAATTTTAGTGTTTCGAGTGTAAATATACTTTAGAATAAAGATAAATCATTAAAAAAAAATATTTTTAGGTTAAAATAACATTAAAAATGAATCCAAAATGTCTAAAAATCTTAGTGTATTCATAGAGATCAAATTGGAGATATTTAGTGGTAAAACTGTAAGTTTTGAGAAAAAAATAATTTTTGGCCCTATAAACAGTAAAATTCGGGATTGGGCTGGCTTTAAAACGCCATTTGATCTCATTCTCTTCCATTCTTTCACTCCACTCTCACCCCAAAACATATAGAATCCTAGGAGAAGATAAAGGGAAAAAGAAAAGGGAGGAAGGAAGTCTCTAGAGCTTGGGGTTTTGCTTGAAACTTTTGATTCAAGGTTGGGGTTTCTTCCCACTCTTGTTCATTGAAGCTAGGGCTTACATATATGTATTCTTTTCACTCGCAATCATATATATATTATGTGAAATCCTTACTCCTTGATATTTTTGCAAAGATTCCCATATTTTGAGGGAAGCTATGGTGGAATAGCTATCAAATCTTTTTTTTTTCTTGTCTTAGAACCCTAGTTTTCAAGAGAAATGAATTTTATCTTGATTTTTCCTTTGTCCTAGATTCAAAACTTTAGTGCTTTGTATTGAAAAATAAAATGGTATTGTTGATGATCTTTTGCTTATTTTCTTAAATTGTTTGGTAATACTACATGTGAAATTTGGGGATTTTGAATTTGCTTGTTATTTGAGAAATTTGTTGGGAATTGTATCTCTTGTGGATTTTTGGATGACCATGGGTGGCCGTTGACTAGATATCGTAGAGTGGGTAGATGCGTTTCTTACTCCGTGCGGATTTAAATTTTTTCTACCACTTGTAGTGGGGTTGGTGCCTTATGAGGACCAAACCACTATTCACTCACAAGTACTGACTATGAGGGTTAATATAATATTCTTGGGTTGGATTCGTCACTGCCAATTCGTTGGTATACACCCTTCCTAAAGTTTGATATTCTTACGAGGATTGGGTGTGTGTGTGTGGGGGCCAGGATATTCTCGATATGTTTATTCATGTGATGTAATATATCATACCTGAGATACAAGTTGTGGTTTGATATACATTGTTGGAAATGGTACAAATTGTGGGTAGTGTTTGTTGTTGTGGAAATGGTTTATGATTGGAAATGGCTTATTGTTGGGAATTGGTTTTATTGCTTCTTTTAAATTATTGATATTGCTTAAACTTGAGATCGGATGAACTATCATTGTTTTCTTTCAAAATTTATATATTATATTTGTGAAATGAGACTGACTTGTTTTATATATTTTTAAAATCTTGTCCAAGTTTGGGAGGATTTTTTTACAGAGCTTAGTGCTCACCCCGACAGATAATATTTATTTTCAGATTTCAATTTAGAGGAAGAGCTCAGAGTTGACGAGCAGGTAAATTTGGAAGCTCAAGTGGATGGGCATGTGGATCCGGAGGGGAATGTCTAGAATTTCTATTTTTATGTACTAGACTAGGAGTTTCATGTTGAGATAATGTTCATGTTGATATTTTCCTTATTCCGTTGCGAGATAATAATTTGGGCATATTCTTTTGGGCGTAATTGTCATTGTTGGGCATATTCTTTTGGATGTAATGGTCATGGTTTGACATATTCTTTTGGATGATGTTGTATATATTATGGATGATGAATGAAATTATCTTTAATTATGGATCTTATTAGTTGCTCTTGTGATGTGAATGGTTTATAGATAGTAATGCCGTCCAAAGTGGATTTTGGGGCATTAGAAATTTTGGTATCAGAGCCTAGAAATTAGGTCTTACATAGGAGTTGTAGATTATGAATTACCACTAGAGAAGTAGGACTAGGTTGAATGAAATTCGTGATTTAAATTTACACAAGTCTTATGCTTAGGATTAAAGTGATAGTTAGGATGTCTTGTTCGTCAAGGAAACTAAATTGTGAATTGATATGCATGATGGATGATGGACACGAACATGGATGTGGGCGTGGTTGTGGAAGTCAAGCAAACCCACCACCACCACCTCCAGATGCCATGAACGGCATATACCAATGCCTACAGGTGCTAACCACTCTGGTACAAAACCAGAATAGAAACAACAACCGCAACGGTGGGGTTCATCCACTAGCTCATATACCGGGCAACGGGGATGAAAATCGAAGGATGGTAGTTCTTTGAGAATTTTTACGGCAACACCTACCTACTTTCCAAAGAAGCTCTAACTCCTTGGATGCGGATAAATGGATTCACCGGGTAAAGAAAATGTGTGATGGCATGGGAGTAGCCGAGGATTTGTGAGTAGGCCTAGCTACATATCTGCTAGAGGGGGAGGCAGATCATTGGTGGGACTCGGTGAAGAGAATGAGGAACACATGTGCTCTTATTTGAGAGGAGTTTGATCAGATCTTCCAAGACAAGTATTTTTCTAAATCGGTTAGAGACAAGATGAGTCTAGATTTTCTCGCTCTATGATAGGGTAACATGACGGTGACGAAGTATGTATCCCGCTATGACACAGAGTTCATATCTACTAAGGCCAGGAGGGCCAAACACTTTGAGCAGGGCTTGAGGCCTGCCATCAGGGAGAAGCTTGTGGCTCTCAAGATCTGGGCCTATAGGGATCTTATTGATAGAGCTGCATTGGTGGAGAGAGACACAGAAGACAACCAAAGGCGACAGAACTTCACGAGGGGAGGTTCGACTAGGACCAGTGATAGTAGTAGTGGAGGGCAGAGAGCGGCACCTTACCGTCGCCCAAACCAGGTGGTTGGACAAAGACTTCAGAAAGCCCGAGGAGTTGGAGGCATACCAGAGAGAGCAGGCACTGACCCACATCAATGCTTCGCATGTGGAGGTTTCGAACACTTTAAAAATAAATGCCCATCGTTTCCACCAAAGACCAGCCAAGCAACAGGACAAGTGAATGCAAATAAGCCACCACTCCAAAAGCCACTATAGAAGAGACCGTTATGAACTCTAGCCCCAAGCAGCGCCAATCAGGAAAGAGTTTTTGCTTTAACCCAATCGAAGGAAGATATTTCCAATGCTGTTGTGAAAGGTATTGTTCTTCTTTACAATTATTGGGCCTGAATTTTATTTGATCTCGGTGCTACTCATTCATTCATACGCACTACATATGCTCTTAATTTGGGACTGGACTTTGAGAAGGTAGAACATGTCTTGAGTATTGACATGCCTACGGGAGAACGGTTGCATATTAGAAGAGTGTCTAGAGGTTGTGTGCTTCGAATTGGAGAGTAAGAATTAATTGTAGATTTGGTTGCATTAGACATGAAGGGGTATGACATTTGGGATGAACTGGTTGTCCACCTTCCGTGCGGTAATGGATTGTTTTCGTAAACGGATTTTATTTTAATTATCGAGAGGGGTAGTTTTTAGTTTCATGAATGATCGAAATTCTTCCCATCCATTTTCTACTATGGGTAATAGATTCTTGAAAGCTAAGGCGGGGAGCCAATTGAGTTTCTTAGCTAGCTTGATGGGAGATGATCGGGATAGATCCCAACCAGATGTGGTATTGATAGTGTCAGAGTTTTAGGATGTCTTCCCAGATGAACTACCAAGGTTATCCCCACAGAGAGAGGTTGAGTTTACGATTGATCTTTATCCGGGAACCGAACCCATATTCATTGCTCCCTATAGGATGGCACCTTTTGGAGTTGAAGGAGAAAAAAGAAGCAGTTAGACCAACTATTGGCTATTGGGTTTATCCATTTAAGCACTTCACCTTGGGGAGCCTTGATCCTCTTTGTGAAGAAGCATGATGAAACACTTCGGTTATACATGGACTACCAAAGGTTGAATTGGGTGACAATGAAGAATAAATATCCATTGCCATGAATTGATGATTTATTCGATTAGCTGAGGGGTTCTAAGTATTATTCCAAGATTGATCTTCGCACAGGGTACCATCAACTGTGGATCAAGGAGGAAGATATTCCTAAGACAGCTTTTTGTACCCAGTATAGTCATTTCGAATATATGATAATGCCGTTCGGATTGACTAATACTCTAGCAGCCTTCATGGATTTGATGCATAGGGTATTTCGACCATACCTAGATTAGTTTGTCATTGTATTTATTGATGACATATTAATCTATTCACGGACACAAGAGGAGCCTGAACGACGTCTCTCGATTGTGCTATAGACTTTGAGAGAGTATAAATTGTATGTTAAGATGAGTAAATGCGATTTCTGGATGAATGAAGTAAAATTCCTTAGCCATGTGGTGTTAGAACAAGGTGTAGTTTTTGACCCCGCAAAGATTGAAGTAGTGATGAAATGGGAACCACCAAAGAATGACCGAAATACATAGTTTCTTGGACTTAGCAGGCTACTACTGGAGGTTTGTGGAAGGGTTCTCAAAACTAGCAATGCCAATGACTCGCCTTACAAAACAGGGGAAAAGATTCTTGTGGACTAAAGAGTGTGAACTAGCCTTTCGCACCTTGAAGGAAAGGTTGACAACAGCTCCTGTCCTCATTATTCCGAGCAATGGGGAAGGATATGAGGTTTACGCCGATGCTTCATTACAAGGCTTAGGATGTGTGCTAATGCAAGAAAGTAAGGTAGTTGCTTATGGCTCGAGGTAACTCAAGATTCATGAGCAGAACTATCCCACTCACGACTTAGAACTTGCCACTATGGTTTTTGCGCTTAAGTTGTGGAGGTGTTACTTGTATGGAGAAAAGTTTCAAGTGTTTTCTGATCATAAGAGCCTCAAGTATATATTCACCCAAAAAGACTTGAATCTTCGACAAAGAAGGTGGTTTGAGTATCTAGAAGATTGCGATTTCACACTTAACTACTATCCGGGGAAGGCGAATGTGGTAGCAGATGCACTAAGCAGGAGTATCTAGGTGAAATCAATGTTATTGCTGTTAATAGGTGGAAGATGATTGATGCCTTAGAGGAATTTTATCTATGGGTGGATAGATAGGAGTATAGATCATGCTTATTTAATCTTATAGCTCAACCAATTCTTTGACAAAGGATTATAAAGTTGCAACGATTAGACACCGAGTTGGAAGCTATCCGGGGTAGATTGGAGAGGAATGAGATTGTTGAGAATTGGTCGATACAGGATGATGAGTTACAATTTTGTGGAAGACTATGTGTACCAAATAATGACCAAGTAAGGGAAGAAGTGTTGGGTGAGTGCCATCATTCAAAATTCTCCATACATCCGGGTAATACCAAGATGTATAGGGACATGAAGTGTCAATATTGGTGGAAAGGGATGAAACAAGACGTGGCTAAGTACGTTTCAAAGTGCGCAGTGTGTCAGCAGGTGAAGATTGAGCAACAAAAGCCCAGAAGATTATTACAGTCCTTGCCTATTCCGGAGTGGAAGTGTGATCACATCACCAAGGACTTCGTGTCTGGTTTTTCACAGACTTCATGCGGACATAATATCGTATGGGGCATTGTAGATAGACTTACCAAGTCTACTCATTTCTTGAGTATAAAGACCACGGATACTTTAGAGACCTTGAGCAAGCTTTATATTCTCGAGATTGTTAGATTACATGGAGTTCCGCTCTCTATTGTTTTGGATCGTGATTCTCGTTTTGTGACACAATTTTACCAAAGTCTACAACGAGCTATGGGGACAGAGTTACACTTAAGCACGCCTTTCATCCCCAAATAGATGGTCAATCCAAGAGGATAATACAGATTTTGGAGGATATGTTACGAGCTTGCGTGTTGGACTTCAAGGGAAGTTGGAGTGATCATTTGTCGTTGGTGAAATTTGCATATAACAATAGCCATCAAGCAAGTATTGGAACGGCTCCTTATGAGGCATTGTATGGAAGACCATGTAGGTCCCCGATTTGTTGGTTAGAAATTAGCGAGAGTAGCTTGTTTGGGCCAAAAATTGTTCAGGAAACTACGAAGAAAATTCAACTCATCCGGGAAAGACTACGCACGGCTCAAAGTAGACAAAAAAGCTATGCGGATAGAAGAATAAGACCCTTATAATTCCATAGAGGGGGATTATATCTTCCTCAAGGTGTCACCTAAAAAGGGAGTGCTTAGATTTGGCAAGAAAGGAAAATTAGCTCCAAGGTATATCGGACCATTTGAAGTGATCAAAGCGGTGGACAAAGTGGTGTATCAACTTTAGTTACCAACTCAATTGTCAAGAGTACATGACGTGTTCTATCTGTCAATGTTGAGAAAGTGCCAATCAGATACAACGCATATCCTAGATTTGGAGGGTATAGAAATACAAGATGGGGCAAAATATGAAGAACAACCGGTGGAGATTCTAGATACCAAGGAGAAGTGCTTCACAATAAATTCATTCAACTGATGAAAGTCTTGTGGCAACATCATGGGGTGGAAGAAGCTACTTGGGAACCAGAGCTAGAGATGCGCGAGAAGTACCCTAATTTGTTCGTAACTTGAGGTAAGTTTCGAGGACGAAACTTTCTTTAAGGGGGTGGATTGTAAATTCTCCCCCCAACACTCTTATATTTATATAGCAAGTAATCATTTCTTTTTATAAATGCTAATATTGTAAAACCCGTGTAAATATGTGAAATCGTTTGCAATAGATTTTGTACCAACTATGTTTGATATACAAATGTATGTTGTATAAGTTTGGGCTGGTTTTAGAAGGGTTTGGAATGAAGTGGAAATGAAAAACAGGTGAAGCAGGCAAATCCGGACAAATCGTACCGGTACTATATACCGGTACCACGCTGTCCAGTGAGCATAGATTATTGGTACATATTCGGTACTCTTTCTAAAAATCAAAAATTTTAAAACTATTTTGTCAAGCTTTGGTACTATGTATTCTTTCCTTCAAATGTTATAAATGGACAATAATAGAGTACCAAGGATGGTATGTTGAACCTCGGATGGGTCAATCGATTTAAAACCTTCATAAATAGCGGTTTGGAGGAATAAATTAGTAATTTAGTGTTTCGAGTGTAAATATACTTTAGAATAAAGATAAATTATAACACTAAATATTTTTAGGTTAAAATAACATTAAAAATGAATCCAGAACATCTAAAAACCTTAAGATAGTCATAGAGATCAAATTAGAGATATTTAGTGGCAAAACTGTAATTTTAGAGAAAAATGTAATTTTTAGCCCTATGAAAAGTAAAATTCAGGATTAGGCTGGCTTTAAAACACCATTTTCATCCCATTCTCTTTCATTCTTTCACTCCACTCTCACCCCAAAACACATAAAACCCTAGGAGAAGATAAAGGGAAAAAGAAAATGAATGAAGGAAATCTCTAGAGTTTGGGGTTTTGCTTGGAACTTTTGATTCAAGGTAGGAGTTTCTACCCACTCTTGTTCATTGAGGCTAAGGCTTATATATATGTATTCTTTTCACTCTCAATCATACATATATATATATATATACTATGAAATCCTTACTCCTTGATAGTTTTGCAAAGATTCCTATGTTTTGAGGGAAGCTATGGTAGAATAGTTATCAAATCTTTTTTTTTTTGTCTTAGAACCCTAGTTTTCAAGAGAAATGAATTTTCTCTTGATTTTTCCTTTGTCCTTGATTTCAAAATTTTAGTGCTTTGTATTGAACAATAAAATGGTATTGTTGATGATCTCTAATTTATTTTCTTAAATTGTTCTATGGTAATACTACATGTGAAATTTGGGGATTTTGAATTTGCTTGTTATTTGAGAAATTTGTTGGGAATTGTATCTCTTGTGGATGTTTGAATGACCATAGGTGGTCGTTGACTGGGTATCGTAAAATGGGTAAATGCGTTTCTTGCTCTGTGCAAGTTTGAATTTTTCCTACCACTCGTAGTGGGGTTAGAGCCTTGTGAGGACCAAACCACTATTCGCTAACGGGTAACGAGGATGAGTTTATTCATGGGTTGGATTTGTCACTTCCAATGCGTTGGTATACACCCTTCCTAAAGTTTGATATCCTTGCGAGGATTGGGTGTGTGTAGGGGCTAGGATATTCTCGATTTATTTATTCATGCGAAGTCGTACATCATACCTGAGATACAAATTGTGGTTTGATATACATTGTTGGAAATGGTACAAATTGTGGGTAGTGTTTATTGTTGTGGAAATGGTTTATGATTGGAAATGGCTTATTGTTGGGAATTGGTTTTATTGTTTCTTTTAATTTATTGATATTGCTTAAACTTGAGATCGGATGAACTGTCACTATGTTCTTTTAAAAGTTATATATGATATTTGTGAAATGAGACCGACTTGTTTTATATGTTTTCAAAACCTTGTCCAAGTTTGGGAGGATTTTTCTACAGAGCTTAGTACTCACCCCCTACAAAAAAATATTTATTTTTAGATTTCAATTTAGAGAAAGAGCTCAAAATAGACGGGCAAGTAAACTGGGAAGCTCCGGTGGATGGGCATGTGGATCCGGAGGGGGATGTCTAGAATTGTTATTTTTATGCACTAGACTAGGAGTTTGATGTTGAGATAATGCTCATGTTGATACTTTGCTTATTCAGCTGCAAGATAATAGTTTGGGCATATTCTTTTGGACGTAATTGCCATTGTTTATCATATTCTTTTGGATGTAATGGCCATGATTTGACATATTCTTTTGGATTATGTTGTATATATTATGGATGATGAGTAAAATTATTTTTATTTATGGATCTTATTAGTTACTCTCGTGATGTGAATGATTTTTAGATAGTAATATCATCCAAGGTGGATTTTGGGGCGTTACATAAGTTCTAATTCTACAGGCAAGTAACATAGTTTTTCATAAACTAACTGATAAAGGAACATTCCTAAAATAGTTTTATATGCAGTACGGTAAGCCCAAAGCGCATCAATCAATCTTAAGGACCAATCTTTACTATCTGGATTTACTACTTTTTCTAAGATATATTTTATCTCCCTATTAGCTAATTCTGCTTGTCCACTTGTCTGTGGATGATACGGAGTGGATATTTTATGTGAAATTGAATATTTTTTCATAAGTTTTCAAAAACTTTATTACAAAAATGTAATCCACCATCACTTATAATGGTCCAAGGAATTTCAAATTTGGACAAAATATTTTCTTTTAAAAATTTGATCACTGTTCTATGATTATTATTTCTACAAGGAATTGCCTCTACCCAGTTAGAGACATAATCGATTGCCACTAAAATATACAGATATCCAAAAAATGGGAAAAATGGACCCATAAAATCGATGTCTCAACAATCAAAAAATTTAACAATTAAAATAGGGTTTAAAGGCATCATATTCCTTTTTGAAATGTCTCCCAATCTTTGATATCTGTCATAATTTAAATATAAGATATGAACATCTTTAAAAAGAGTTGGCCAAAAAAATCCAAACTGCAGAATTTTAGCAGCAGTTTTCTTTGAAGCAAAATGGCCTCCACAACCTTTAGAGTGACAAAACTGAATTACCTGACCTATTTTATGATTAGGTACGCAATGTCTTATTATTTGATCTTTACAATATTTAAACAAATAAGGATCCTCCCAGAAAAAGTTACGTACCTCACTTAGAAACTTATTTCTATTAGACTAGGTATAATGAGAAAGAATAGTACTAGTGGCTAAATAATTGGCTATATCTTCATACCACGGTACTTCTGTTATTGCAAACAGTTATTCATCTAGAAAAATTTCTCTAATCAGAGTTGGTTCTTCCTTTATATCATATTTTAGTCTTAACAAGTGATCAGCTACCACATTTTCAACTTCTTTCTTATCCTTAGTAATAAGATCAAATTCTTGAAGTAATAATATCCATTGTAAGAGACGTAGCTTAGCATCTTTCTTAGTAAGTAAATATTGTAAAGCTGCATGATCTGTAAATACAATAATTGACGATCCAACCAGATATGAACAAAATTTGTCAAATACAAATACAATAGCAAGTCGTTCTTTTTCTGTGGTTGAATAGTTTATTTGCGCATCATTAAGGTTTTGCTTGCATAGTAAATAACTTAAGGTTTTTTATCCTTCCTTTGACCTAATACAACTCCTATTGCATAATCAATTGCATCACACATTAATTCAAAAGGCAAAGACCAGTCAAGAGGTTACATAATAGGTGTAGAAATCAACATATTTTAATTTATCAAACGCAAATTGACATGCATCATTCCATTCAAATAATGCATCATGATATAACAGATTACATATAGGTCTAGATATTGAATTAAATTTTTTTATAAATCTTCTGTAAAATCCTGCATGATCGAGAAAAGAGCGAACATCTTTTACAGTTTTTGGTGATAGAAGATTAGCTATTAAAATAGATTTTAGATTTATCAACTTTGATCCCCTTTTTAGACACTACAAGAACTAAAACAATATCTTGTGTAACCATAAAATGACACTTTTCTCAATTTAAGATAAGGTTTGTTTCTTCACATCGAATGAGTACTTTTTAGAGATTTTCTAAACATAAATGGAATGAATCACCATACACTGAAAAGTCATCCATAAAAACTTCTACATGTTGTTCTACCATATCACTGAATATGCTTAGCATACAACGCTGAAATGTAGCTGGAGCATTACATAATCCAAAAGGCATCCTTTTATATGCAAAAGTACCAAACAGACATGTAAATGTAGTTTTTTCTTGATCATCCATTGCAATTTCAATCTGATTATAACTAAAATACCCATCTAAAAAATAGTAATATGCATGACCAGCTATTCTCTCTAGTACTTGATTTAGAAAAGGCAACGAAAAGTGATCTTTTCTGGTGAGGGAATTTAGCTTTCGATAGTCAATACACACACGCCAACCTATGACTGTACGTATTGGAACCAATTCATTTTTTTTATTTTGTATTACAATAACACTAGACTTCTTAGGGACTACTTGTGTAGGACTAACTCAATTACTATCAGATATAGGATAAATAATATTTGCATCTATGTAACACCCCAAAACACACCCTGGGTGGCATTACATTCTAAAATCATTCATATCATGAGAGCACAAATATAATCCCTTAAGAAACAAGACTTCATTTGTCATCCACGAATATTTACAACATTATCCAAAAGAATAAGCCCAAGTCATGGCTATTACATCTCAAAAATTTATTAAAGAAGTGCAGCGGAATAAACAAAAGAAGCTAGACTACATAATGTTCCAAAAAATGTCCTAGTCTAGTACAAAAGGAAAGGACGTGCTCTATGCGTCCACCTCGGGATCCACACTCCCGTCCAGTGGAGTCTTCCAAGTAGCGGTCTCCTTGACCCTTACGCCCTCCTCAAGTGGGTAATCTGAAAAATGTTAGCGATAGGAGATGAGCACGAAGCTTTATAGAAAAATTCTCTCAAACTCATACAAGGTTTAAAAAAGCATTTAAAACGGTCGGTCTCAATTTTAACATAACATAGATACATAATTTGAAATAAAGCAGTGACATAAAAAGGATTTCAAGTTTATTTAAAAACATTACTTAAATGAATAAACGAGTACCACATACAAATAATAACCATTAATTATCATAACCAATTCCCAACAATTCTTTCAGTAGGTGGCATACTTTGTGGTAAACTCCACCCACTTTAGGTCACCATTGATTCTCAAGCATCCTTATCGGGAACCTCTTGACAATGGATGAGCATCCTTACATGAAATATCTCACCAATCACTACATTATTTCTCAAGCATCCTTACCGGGAACCTCTTGGGAATGGGTGAGCATCTTTACAAGGAACCTCTCATTCACTTACATTGAGGCTAGGGTATTTATATATGTATGTTTTGGCTATCAATGATATATATATATATATATATATATATATATATATATATATATGCTATGGAATCATCCTCT
>CAUOFW020004791.1:521748-533323 GCA_963454935.2 Ilex paraguariensis
CACGGTCATACTACCCTGTCGTAGTGCAAGAAAATCCGCTCATTCGGTCTCTGACCGATTCAGGGAAGTACTTATCTTAAAAAAGTTGATCGAACTCTTCCCAAGTGAGTGTGTCGGTGTCCCTTTTCCTCTTTATGGCATCCCACCAATAGTCGGCCTCCCCCTTAAACAAGTAGGTCATCAAACTAACTCTCAACTCCTCGACAACTCCCATGCTATCACAGATCTTCTTCACTCAGCGGATCCATCTATCCGCCTCCAAAGGATTGGAGCTCCCTTGGAAATTGGGTGGTCGTTGTCTTAAGAATTCCCGAAGAGCAATCATCATTCAGTCTCCGTTCCCATTGCCCGATACTTGAGCGAGAGGATGAGCTCCACCATTATGGTTGTTATTACCATTTTGGTTTTTGTACCAAAGTGGTGAGCTCCCTCAAGCATTGGTAAATGCCTTGCATGGCATCCGGAGGTGGTGGTGGTGGTGGTGGATTCGCTTGACCTCCACGTCCACGTCCCCGTCCTTGTTCGCCGTTCATCCTCTACATCAATTCACAACTTAGTTCACAGATGTACAAGACATCCTAAATATTAGGTTAAGCTAAGGCACATAACGTATATAAAATTTCACTCAAGGATTTGATTCACCCTAATCCTAAAGCTCTAGANTTGGTGCGACTTCCAAGTCAGTTTTGACCCATTTAGAGGTCGAATTGGAAATATTTCATGAAATACGCTTTTGTAGCCCTAGATGTCTACTATTTCATGTAACAATTTCAGATCACTTGGATATCAAAATATAAAGTTATGATCAAAATACTAAGTANCCCTAGATGTCTACTATTTCATGTAACAATTTCAGATCACTTGGATATCAAAATATAAAGTTATGATCAAAATACTAAGCAGTGTCTATCACCCCTTTTTACCCAATTTCACTCCAATTTGGTTTTACTTCTAAAATACTTCCTAACTTCTAATACATCCCATATTACCTCTCCCAATGTTTTCCGACCTTCCGAATTCAATGGTAACGTTATTTTGATAAAAAAAAATTAATATATTTATTTAGTTACCCTTATCAATTTTAAACACATCAAAAAAAAAAAATTAAGTTTGACCCAAAAGTCAATCCGTTCGAAACTCAACATTCATGATTAATATTTCAACAATGATTCTAAGTTTTTATCCTCATTTTATTCATATTTGGAAAACTCTTAAGATATTAGTATTCTTATTTAATTTTAGTAGAGGGTCTTACATGATGTGATCCCACTTCCACTCTGGAAGAGGCAAAGACTGTAGGACTCCTCCTAGCCTTTGATGCTCAATCTTCACCTGCTGGCACATTTCGCCATATACTTGGCCACATCTTGCTTCATTCCCCTCTACCAGTATTGACGCTTCATGTCCCTATACATTTTTGTGCTACCGGGGTAGATAGCAAACTTAGAGCGATGACACTCTCCCAATATCTCCTCCTTTAAGNCCAGTATTGACGCTTCATGTCCCTATACATCTTTGTGCTACCGGGGTAGATAGCAAACTTAGAGCGATGACACTCTCCCAGTATCTCCTCCTTTAAGGATGAATCATTAGGAACACATAGCTTCTCCCCATATCTCAACTCTCCATTCTTCCAAGACCATCCTTCAATCGTCTCTCCATTCTCCAGTCGGGCTCTAATCCAATCGAGTTTCGAATCCAGGCATTGCAACTCCACTACCCATTGCCGAAGCGTCGGTTAAGTGAGAAGGTTGAATAGATATGGTTGATACTTTGGTCCATCCACCCATAGATCGTACTCCTCCAATGCATCAATCATTTTTCACCTATTTACCGTAAGAAAATTGATTTCACCCCGAGACTTCCTACTAAGAGCGTCGACAACTACATTGGCCTTCCCCTGAGGGAAGTTGAGCGTGAACTCATAATCTTCCAAGTACTCAATCCACCTTCTCTACCGGAGATTCAAGTCTTTCTGTGTGAAGATGTACTTGAGGCTTTTATGGTCCGAGAACACTTGAAATTTCTCCCCGTATAAATAACATCTCCACAACTTAAGAGCAAACACCACCGCAGCCACTCCAAGTCGTGTGTGGGATAATTCTGCTCATGCACCTTGAGTTGCCTCGAGCCATACGCCACTACCTTCCCTCATTGCATTAGAACGCATCTCAAGCCTCGTAGTGAAGCATCGGTGTAGACATCGTAGCCTTCTCCACTTCTCGAAATAATGAGGATAGATGTCATCGTCAACTTCTCCTTCAAGGTGCGAAAAGCTAGTTCACACGCTTGAGTCCACAAAAATTTCTCCCCCTTCTTTGTAAGGCGAGTCATCGGCATCGCAAGCTTGAAGAACCCTTCCACAAACCTACGATAATAGTCGGCTAAACCCAAGAAACTCCGTACTTCCGTTATGTTCTTTAGTGGTTCCGATTTCATCACGGCCTCAATCTTTGCAGGATCAACTGCTACTCCTTGCTTGGACACAACATTGNTCCTTCAAGGTGCGAAAAGCTAGTTCACACGCTTGAGTCCACAAAAATTTCTCCCCCTTCTTTGTAAGGCGAGTCATCGGCATCGCAAGCTTGAAGAACCCTTCCACAAACCTACGATAATAGTCGGCTAAACCCAAGAAACTTTGTACTTCCGTTATGTTCTTTAGTGGTTCCAATTTCATCACGGCCTCAATCTTTGCAGGATCAACTACTACTCCTTGCTCGGACACAACATGGTCAAGGAACTTCACTTCCTTCATCCAAAACGCNACAAAATGGTCAAGGAACTTCACTTCCTTCATCCAAAACTCACACTTGCTTATCTTCACATATAACTTATGTTCTCTCAATGTTTATNCAATTTCATCACGGCCTCAATCTTTGCAGGATCAACTACTACTCCTTGCTCGGACACAACATGGTCAAGGAACTTCACTTCCTTCATCCAAAACGCACACTTGCTTATCTTCGCATATAACTTATGTTCTCTCAATGTTTGTAGCACAATAGAGAGATGGCGAGCATATTCCTCCTGAGTCTGTGAGTAAATCAATATGTCATCAATAAACACAATGACAAATTGATCGAGGTAAGGCCGGAAGACTCTGTGCATCAAATCCATGAAGGCTGCGGGGGCATTAGTCAATCCGAACGGCATCACCGTATACTCGAAATGACCATACCGGGTACAGAAAACAGTCTTAGGAATATCCTCCTCCTTCATCCGTAACTGATGATACCCCGTGCGAAGATCAATCTTGGAGGAATACTTTGAACCCTTCAACTTGTCAAATAAGTCATCAATTCTCGGCAACGGATACTTATTCTTCACGGTAACCCGATTTAACCTCCAGTAATCCGTGCACAAGCGTAGAGTCTCATCCATTTTCTTCACAAAGAGAACCGAGGCTCCCCAAGGTGAAGTGCTTAGACGGATAAACCCAATCGCCAACAAGTGATCCAACTGCTTCCTTAGCTCCTTAAACTCCAAAGGTGTTATCCGGTAGGGAGCAATGGATATGGGTTCGGTTCCCGGATAGAGATCGATCTTGAACTCAATTTTCCTATGTGGCGGTAATCCGGTTAATTCCTCAGAAAAAATATCCGAAAACTCTGATACAATTAACACCACATCCGTATGGATTTTATCCCTGTCATCTCCCATCAAGCTAGCTAAGAAACTCAAATGACTTCCCAATTTCGCTTTTAAGAATCTACTACCCGTAGTAGAAAATGGATGGAAAAAATCTCGATTATTCACAAAACTGAAAACGACTCCTCCCGACAACTGAAATATAATCTGCTTGCGAAAATAACAATTATCGCCTGGAAAGCGGACAACAAGTTCATCCTAAAAATTACATCATACCCCTTTATCTCTAAAGCAATCAAATCCACAATTAATTTGTGCTCCCCAATGCGAAGCACGCAACCCTTGCAAACTCGACTAGTATCTAACCATTCTCCCGTGGGTAAGCTAATGTTTATAACAAGCTCTAGCTTTGCGAAACTCAATCCCAAATCAAGTGCATATGTCATGCGTATAAATGAGTGTGTTGCAACAGGGTTAAATAATATTCAGGCCCAAGAATTATAAATAAGGATGATACCTTCCACAACGGCATTGGTAATGTCCTCCTCCAATTGAGTCAAAGCAAATACTCGCCCTTGGTTGGCGCCGCCGGAGGTCGCTGTGGTGCAGGGCTCGGTGGTGGTGGTTGGGCTGCTAGTACCTGTCTGGCGGTCTAGATAGGCCCCTGAGGTGGAAAAACTGGACAATGCATCCGAATATGTCCCACACCTCCGCATGCAAAGCAGGATCGTGGGGTAATATTGGCTCTAATCTGAGTGTCTCCCTCTCCTCGAGCTTTCAAAAGTCGCTGTCCACCTGTCTGGTCTAGGCGACGGTATGGTGTCGATCTCTGTGTCCCACTAATGCTAGCACCCGTCCGGATTGGACCTCCTCTCGAGATGCCCTGTCGTCGTTGACTATCCTCTATGTCTCTCTCTACTAGTGCAGCTCTGTCCACCAAGTCCCTAAAATCACGGATCCTGAGAGCCACCAACTTTTTCCTGATGATTGGCCTCAGACCCTACTCAAAGTGCTTGGCCCTGTTGGCCTCATTAGATATAAATCCCGTAGCATAACGGGAGAGCTCGTTGAACCGTCTCTCATACTCAGCCACAGTCATACTACCCTGTCGTAATGCAAGAAAATTCGCCTTCATTCGGTCTCTGACCGATTCAGGAAAGTACTTATCTTGAAAAAGTTGATCGAACTCTTCCCAAGCAAGTGTGTCGGTGTCCCTTCTCCTCTTTATGGCATCCCACCAATAGTCGGCCTCCCCCTAAAACAAGTAGGTCGCCAAACCAACTCTCAACTCCTCGACAACTCCCATGCCGTCACAGATCTTCTTCACTCGACGAATCCATCTATCCGCCTCCAAAGGATCGGAGCTCCCTTGGAAATTGGGTGGTCATTGTCTTAAGAATTCCTGAAGAGCTATCATCCTTCGGTCTCCGTTCCCATTGCCCAGTACTTGAGCGAGAGGATGAGCTCCACCATTGTGGTTGTTGTTACCATTTTGGTTTGTACCAAAGTGGTGAGCTCCCTCAAGCATTGGTAAATGCCTTGCATGGCATCCGGAGGTGGTGGTGGCGGTGGATTCGCTTGACCTCCACGCCCACGTCTGTGTCCCCGTCCTTGTTCACCGTTCATTCTGCACATCAATTCACAACTTAGTTCATGGATGTACATGACATCCTAAATATTAGGTTAAGCTAAGGCATAGAACGTGTATAAAATTTCACTCAAGGATTTGATTCACCCTAATCCTAAAGCTCTAGAGGTGATTCCATAACCTACAGCTCCCATGTAAGACCTAAAGCCTAAGCTTTGATACCAACTTTGTAACGCCCTAAAACACACCCTAGACGGCATTATATTCTAAAATCATTCATATCATGAGAGCACTAATATAATCCATTAAGAAACAAGACTTCATTTGTCATCCACGAATATTTACAACATTATCAAAAGAATAAGCTCAAGTCATGGCTATTACATCTCAAAAATTAATTAAAGAAGCGCAGTCGAATAAACAAAAGAAGCTAGACTACACAATGTTCTAAAAGAATGTCCTAGTCTAGTACAAAAGGAAAGGAGGTCGCTCTATGCGTCCACCTCGGGATCCACACTCCCGTCCAGTGGAGTCTCCCAAGTAGCGGGCTCCTTGACCCTTATGTTCTCCTCCTCAAGCGGGTAATCTAAAAAATGTTAGCGATAGGGGGTAAGCACGAAGCTCTGTAGAAAAATTCTCCCAAACCCATACAAGGTTTAGAAAAGCATTTAAAACGGTTAGTCTCAATTTTAACATAACATAGATACATAATTTGAAATAAAGCAGTGACATTTAAAAATGATCTCAAGTTTATTTAAAAACATTACTTAAATGAATAAACGAGTACCACATACAAATAATAACCATTAATTGTCACAACCAATTCCCAACAATTATTTTGGTAGGTGGCATACTTTGTGGTAACCTCCACCCCCCCTTTAGATCACCTTTGATTCTCAAGCATTCTTATCAAGAACCTCTTGACAATGGATGAGGATCCTTACATGGAACCTCTCACTAATCACTATATTATTTCTCAAGCATCCTTACCGGGAACCTCTTGGGAAGGGGTGAGCATCTTTACAAGGAACCTCTCACTCATGTGCATCACAAACAATCCAACCAAGCATACAATTCCAATATTTATCTCAATTACAAGCATCTATCCAAAATCCCAAAAAATATATCATGTAACAATTCCAAAACCAACTAAGAAAATACATGAGATCACAATAACATCATTTTTCTACCCAAAAAAAAGCACTAAGGTTTCAAAATCCATAATAAAGAAAGCATTTAGGAAGGAAATACATCACTCTCCAAAAATTAAGGTTTTAAAATTAGAAAGGAGATTTCATGGGTATTAAACCTACTTTGTTCAAAACATGTAATCCTTGCAAAAAGCCTAAGAGAGGATGATTCCATAGCATATATATACCATTGATAGCCAAAAATATACATATATAAATACCCTAACCTCAATGTAAATGAATGAGAGAAAACATCTACCTTGAATCCTTAGCTTTGGTGTGAAGAACAAGAATATTTGATCTTGAATCACCCTTGAATCTCTTGTTTTTTCCTTCCTTTCTTCCTCTCTAATGCTCTCTAGTGTTCCAAGAGGTGTGGGGGTGTGAGGGGAGTGAAGAAAATGAGAGAAAATGAGATCAAAATGAGTTTAAAACATAGCAGCCCCGAAAAATACTGTTCACGGGCTGTTTTGAGTTTCTCCAAATTTACGGTTTTACCACTAAGAATCTCCAATTTGATCCATATGACTACCCTAAGGTTTGTCAAAATTATAGATTCATTTTTAATGTTATTTTAACCTAAAAACATTTATTTATATGATTTATCTCAAAATCCAAGTCAACATACGCCCGAAACACTAAAATTTTTATTTTACCCATCCGAATCGGCTATTAATGAAGTTTTGCGATGTTTGCAAATAAAAGGTGATAAAGGGTGCTTCTTAAAGCCTTTTATACTTATTTGAAGCCTAAAAGTACTCATTATTCTTATATTTTGATTTAGGATGCAAATGGAGATATTAAATGCAAAACGAAGCTAATTGGACTATTTCGACATCGTTTCGTTATCTGAGCATAACTCTCTCATCCGAGCTTCGATTGAGATGATTCAAGATGATATGGAATGATACGAAAGAGCTCTAAAACTTTAATGTTTTGAGTTTTGAGAGATATTGACTGCATCAAGGTCTAAATCAAGCTTGAAGTTGCAGCCAGTACACTGTTCACGTGCACTGTTCACAACCTGTCTTTGTCCCTTTTCCATTTCCAATCCATTCCTAAGCCAACCAAATTCATCCCAAACCTCTCCAACACATATTTCTACACCAAACCTATTTAGTACAAGTTCTAGGACCTAAAATTTCATATTTTCATTTATTAAAACTAAATTTCAACTATTATTTCCACTAACATTTTAAATCTCTACTTTTCCAATCTACCAAATTCAAACACACATCATTACATATATCCACATTTTTTTACCACAATTATTTACTATATATCTATATACATATATAAAAGAAAATGTGGGGTGTTACAATCTAATAGTTTAAGTACTTCAGTTTGGACTACTTCTTTTAAATATGGATTTAGTCTTCTTTGCATTTAACGAGATGGTTTAGCATTTTCTTCTAAATATATGTAATGAGTACATAGAAGTGGGCTTATTCCTTTTATATCTACTATTGTCCATCCTAGAACACTTTGATGATTTTTCAATATTTTTGTTAATTTTTTTTAATGACTTTAATATAAATTTGATGATATAATCATGGGATGAATTTCATTTTTTTTCTAAGAAAACATATTTCAAATTAGTTGGAAGCGGTTTTAAATCTAGCTTAAAAACTTTAACATTGGACTCCATAGAGTTAGACAACAAATTTTCACATTTTGGATTCTCTATATTTTCAGATTCATCATTGGATACAGTCTCTAATGTATATAATTTTTTTTTCCAGAAACACCTTTTCAAAAAACTTTGAGTTAACGATTCAACACAATTTATTTCATTCATTTCATCTTCTCTAGGTTATTTTGCACTGTTAAAAATATTTAATTCCAAGGTCATATTATCAAATGAAAGTTTCATAACTCCATTTCTACAATTTATTAATACATTCGATATAGGTAGGAATGACCGACCCAAAATAACTGGTATATATGCAGATGCATGAAAAATTGGTTGTGTATCTATAACAATAAAATCTGCTAGAAAATAAAATTGATCAACTTGGATAATAACATCTTCCACAATCCCTCTTGGAGTTTTGATCAATCGATCTGCTAATTGTAGTGTAACATTAGTAGATTTCAACTCACTTAATCCTAATTGTGTATACACTGAATATGGCATTAAATTACAACTGACTCTAAGATCTAGCAGTGCTTCTTCAATTAAAAAATTCCTAATGATGCATGAAACTGTAGTACTACCTGGATCTTTGTACTTAACAAGAGTGTTATGTTGTATTATAGTACTAACTTGTTCAGTTAGAAATGTTTTCTTTGGTACATTTGTTTTTCTTTTTATTGTCCAAAGATCTTTCAAAAACTTAGCATAAGCTAAAACTCTTTTAATGACATCCAACAAAGTAATGTAAATCTTAACTTGTTTAAACGGTTCAAAAATTTTGGTTTGATCTATTTCAAATGAAGATTTCTTGACCCTTTGAGGAAAAGATAAAGGAATAGGATATGGATAATCTTTTTCATTTTGTATTTCTAGTTGTTTTTCGATTGAAGGGTCAGGTTCAGTTGGTTTATTAACAGGAATGGACTTACGTATTTTCTTGAAAAATTTAGGTTTAATAGTTTTATCAATTACCTTACCACTTCTTAATATTGTGATTGCTTGTACTTGACTTGGACAAGGTTTCAGAGGATATAGCTTGACTTTGACTTTGTGGAGGTTTAGGTTGTGATAGAAATTTTTCTTTTTTTGGCATACTGAGAGACTGAGTCAACTTAGTTAGATGATTTTGATATCTTCAATACTCTGAGAAGTTTGGGCTTTAAAATCATTAAAAGCTTGAGTAGTTTGAGTATTAAAACTCATTTGACTTTGAATAAATTGATTCATAGTATCTTCCATAGTTCTTGGGTTGATATGGTTGATATTGTTGTTGATTTTGTGGCGGTGGTGGACTTTGTGTTTGTTTTGTGGATTGTGTATTTCTCCAACTAAAATTAAGATGATTTCTCCATCCTGAATTGTAAGTTTCAGAGTCTGGATTTGGATAAGGCTTATTATAAGTTGGAATTACATTAAATCGTTTAATTAACACTTCTTTGAATGCTAGTATCATTGGACATTCTGCTACTGGACGTCCTGACAATGCACAAATTTCACATATTTGATCAGTAGTAGATACAACCGACACTTGCTTAATTTTTTTCATTTCTAGGGCTTCTAGTTTTTGAGATAAATTAGTCATTTTAGCTCTAAAATCATCATCTTCTTTTAAAACATATTTCTCTCTTTCAGATGTAGATGACTTAGTTTCCACTATATTTGAAGAAGTCGAGTCCCACGTCTGGGAACTCTAAGAAATAGTATAAACAATTGAAATGCTTCTTCAGGATTTTTACTCATAAATTCCCTCTGCGCCATCATTTCAACAAATTGTCGCATTGTAGGTGGAAAGAGCATCATAAAAAAAACCAACTAAAGTCCTATTTTCAAATGCATGATGTGAACAAGCTTGGAGAAAAGCTTTAAATCTTTCCTAACATTGATAAAAAATTTCACCTTCTTTTACAGAAAAATTCATTATTTGACGTCTTAATGTATTTGTACGATGCACAGGAAAAAACTTTTTAAAAAAATCAGTTTGTAAAACTTGCCAAATTTTTATTGAATTAGCTCGTAAAGAGTTAAGCCACTGTTTTGCTTAATTTTCAAAGAAAAGGGAAAAAGTTTTAATCTAACCATTTCAGAATTATCTTGCAAAGTTCCACAGACTTCTTCAAATTTTTTCATATGCACATAAGGATTTTCAGTTTCTAACCTATGAAACTGTTGTAATAATTGTATTGTTCCTAGTTTAATATTAAGATTTGGAGCATCTGTTGGAAAAGAAAAACATGACGGGACATTTGTTCGTGTAGGATGTAAATATTTTTTTAATGGTCGAATATTTTGAACTACTTCTTGTTCTCTAGGTCGTTCTTCCCTAGGTACGTTTTTAGTCATACTTAATTCAAATAATTCATGTGTAGATGAAGATGATGAAGACAAAGGAGATGACAAATTTACAGAACCTACTGATGAATGAACAAACATAAACTATTATAGAAAACACACAATTTATATATATATATATATATATATATATATATATATATATATATATATATTTAGTATAAATAAACAACTTTCATATTTTATTCAATTTCAAATTATTGTAACTCCCCGGGAACGGCGCCAAAAACTTGATTCGACTTTTTTGTGTGGTATCGGATTTATATTATACACCTAAGTATAAGTGGTCGAATTGTACTTTTCTTGGTTTAAGTCCAAGATCGATCCCACAAAGAGTTTTAATAATTAGGAAATAAAATGAAAATAGTGCAGTTTTTGTTTAAAATAGGAGAGATTGAGATAGCTTATGATGTGAGTTTAGATTGATAACTAGTCTAAGTAAACCATTGTTTGCAGATAAATTGTGAGAAGACAATAATATAAAAAGTACCCTTCAGTTTAAGGATCTCATATGTTTTATATTGGTTAAATACTAGAAATGCTACCTTACAACAATTAACTTCCATGTCACTGGAAAGTCAACTGGTAGTATACGTGTGTCAATTGACTAACCCTAATAACCTAAAAGGACAAGTCATTCATGAGGATCATTTGAATTACTCAGTTAACCATATGACAGTAAGTATGTGCATTATAAACCATAACACAGCAACTTTTTAGGTTAGTTGGTGGTATTAATAGATCATAACACAACAACTTTTTAGGTTAGCTGGTCGTATACATGTGTCAATTGACTAAACCTAGAAGGATAAGTCATTCATGAGGATCATTTGAATTACTAAATTGGTAATATTATAATATGTATGTACATAATAAACCATAACACAACAACTTCTTAGGTTAGCTGGTGGTATTAATAAATCATAACACAACAACTTCTTAGGTTAGCTATTTATATATGTACCAGTTAAACAATTCTAGTAATCCATAAGGACAAGCCGTTTATGAGGATCACTTAGATTGTTAGTTTGATGATTATACTATGCTACAGTAGAACATCCTCAGTGCTCCTTGGGAGGTCAAGCCACACCGGTGGAACACCGTAGATATTTAACTGACAATATTATTATGTATACCAGTTAAACAATCTTAGTAATCCAGAACGACAAGTCATTCAAGAGGATCACTTAAGTTATTAATCTGATAGTTTAATATACCATGCAA
>CAUOFW020004792.1:0-29785 GCA_963454935.2 Ilex paraguariensis
AATAGACCATCTTAGCCCTTAAAACACCATATTCTCTTGACAAAATCTTTGCCCATCAAAAGTGGTTGATCTATTATCAGAAACTGGTAGGCAAGGCCAAGTCCCACGTCTGGGAACTCTTAGATAAAGTATAAAAAAATTCAAAAGCCTCTCTAGGATTTTTATCAATTAACTCTCCTGTGACGTCATCTCTACAAAACTGACGCATAGAAGTAGGAAGAGAATCTAGAAAAAACCCACAAGGGTCCAACTTTCAAACCCATAGTGTAGAAATGTGTGGAGGAGATCTTTAAATCTCTCCCAACACTGATAGAATGTTTTCCCCATCCTTTATCGAAAAATTCATGATATGACATTTTAAAGCATTGGTACGATGAATGGGGAAAAACTTTTTAAAAATTCTTTTTTCAATGCTGACCAATTTGGAATAGAGTGTGGTTTTAGAATATTTAGCCAGTGCTTGGCCTTATCCTTCAGGGAGAAGGAAAAAAGCTTCAACTTGGCTAACTCAGAACTATCCTGGAAGGTCCCACATACCACCTCGAATTCCTTCATATGAAGATAAGGATTTTTGGAATTTAGGCCATGGAATTATGGCAAATGCTGGATTGTGTCAGGTTTCACCATAAACAATAATGCATTTTGTGGGAAAATAAAATATGACAAGACATTGCTCCTTGTGGGGTGTAAATAATCCCTAGGAGTTCTAACTTGTTAGTTAACCTCTTGAGCACGATTAGGGTTGTCTCCCATGTCACTTCCTGTTCGACTTAGATTAAAAGTGGTCAACTCTGGAGATGAAGATGAACCAATGGATCCTACACACTCTTTAAAGGGTGATTCAATATTAGAATCCGAATTATCTCTATCAGACATAAAAAATTGAACTTAATGATTG
Organism: Ilex paraguariensis; assembly: GCA_963454935.2. Lineage (NCBI taxonomy): Eukaryota > Viridiplantae > Streptophyta > Magnoliopsida > Aquifoliales > Aquifoliaceae > Ilex > Ilex paraguariensis. Next base: position 899 of record CAUOFW020004792.1, read on the forward strand.
TGACTCTAAATAAAATAGAACTAGAAATTACATAACAAAAAAAAATTAAACTAAAAAATATTAAAAGAAATCTAAAAGATGGAACGATATTACTTGAAAAATCAAATTCTCCAAATAGCTCGTTATGACTACGAATTCTTGTTTTTCAACTTCCGTATCTTTTCAACTCCCCGACATTGGCACCAAAAACTTAAGAGCTAGTATTGTAAACTCATAGAGAATTATTAGTATTAATCATACCAAAAACTCAATCTTATTAATGATTAATCAAATAAGTTTACAGAATACATTACTTTGATAAAGTCATTCATTCAATCAAGAAAAATTTGAAAAGATAAAACATTTTTGAAGAAGAAAAATATAATTGGATTCATAAAATATTCAACATACAATAATGAGAACCATACATTAACTAGAGAATAAAAAGAGAATTTACTCACAGGCCATGAGTTGATTCTTCACAATAAACTCATAAAAAGTGTAAGAAAGAGTCTAGAAATAGATCTCCTAGAGGTTAACTCTCCCACTATTTATATACAATAACTCAAATAAAGATATTAGGAATTAAGATTGATAAAGACTTCTACTAGGGCTAAATAGTCTTTGTAAAAAATTGGAGGAGCGTTCGAATGGCCGACGTGCATTCGAACAGAGTTGGCAAATAACACATGTGTTCAAATGGTCATCAAAATCACCATTCAGATGGACTTGAAGCGTTCAAATAGTGAAAACCCACTAAAATTCACAACTTGGCCTGTGTGGTCGAACGGTAGTGCTCCGTATCATATCTTGCGTTCGAAAGGTGAAATTTTTTTTTACTTTTTCATTTTCTTCATCAAGCCATCCTTGCATTTGAACAACTAATCACAGTTCAAATAGTGCTTTTTTATTATTACACTTTGCTCCCCTCAAGTTTACTTTAATCTCCAATAGGTTGGTCAACTCTGCAAAATCCACTCTTTTCACATATTTTTCCCTGAAAAATTATTCAAACATAAAAAATCCAATCAAATAATAGTTGATCTAATAACTCAAAAATAAAAAAAAATTTGGCATAAATAACAGGCAAGAAAATAATGTTTTTAATGATGAATCAATCAGCCAAGTGTGGGAAAATGCAACCTGAGGCCCATCAAAGCTCCCCTTGTCAGCTTTTCTAGGGAGAAAATTTTTCGTTGGGAGCAATATTCATCCTAATCACCATAGGACATCCCCTGCTCAGGTCATCTATCTAGTGGATTTCTTAGTAATGGATTGCCCATCATCCTTGAGTAGCCAACCCTTAACAACCTGAAAGTAGTCCCTCCAACATACCATCTCTGTCTCTGATTCTTAACAAAAAAATGAGATAAGGTAAGTAAAGGGTGATCAAGCAATAGCCAAAGAAGGCTACATTGCTTCAACTAAGAATAGTCAATCAATAGAGATATATCAGGTGGAGAATTTGACAAAAAGGAGCCTGATGAAGAGAAAAGAGCTTGCCCTATGGAGGGAAAAACAATGACTGTAGTTTTGGGATCTTGATGTATTCATGTTCACCACATATCTATGTCAATGCAATTACAATTTATCTCAGTTAATTTCCAACGTAAGTGTAGTCAACCAGAACATTTAACATGGAAAGCACAAGGTTCGATTAATTTGAAACTAAGAATTGAAGGACTAGTTCGATGAAACTCGTAGGGAATTAAAGGCATTATTCATACTAAAAACTCAATCAAGTTAGTGAATAATCAATTAATTGTACAAAGCATAAAAATTTATTGAAAATCATTCAATAAATCTATAATTTCTGGAAAATATAACTTTAAAACACAAGGAGAATAATTGCATAAAACATAAATTTTCAACTCAAAATCTCAAATCCATACCCTAACTAAAGATTCCAAAAGGAAATTACTCACAAGACATGACTAATCTCCAAAGCTAAAATAATATAAAAAATTGTGATACAGGAAAATCTCTCAACAGATGAGAGCCCCTATTTACACAAATAGACTATACAACCATTCAAAAAGTTCACTAGACAATTGATTGGAAGGTTTATGGTTCAATGAAAAACATAGTTCCGAATTATGCATTGAATCAAAAGAATTTGATATGGCGACACTTTAGCCCGTCTATAACCAATCTACCAACTTTAAAATAAAACTCAGTTAGTAATTCATGAAATCATAAATGAAGAACATAATACAAAAAAGCCTAGCTCAGTACTTGCATGAACCATGAGCATAACCTAAGTTACACATTAGGAATACAAAGTACAAAACATTTAAGGAAAGTACCATCCATCAATTAAGGGAGTTATATAACAATACAACATAAACTAAAAATGCAATTATCATAACTCAAACAATGTTACACAAGTCCTTCACATCACTAAAGAGCTAATGAAAAGCTATCCACTCTTCATTGCAATAGACAACCTAGAAAATGGGTGATCTATATTCCTCCAAGCAAGATTAGAATTACAACACAAAACAATAATACAAAAAAAAAGGTTCCTAACTCTTCCTCGAGATTAGATTGAAACACCTCCACCCTTCCTTTGCAAAGGCAAGGCTAGGAAAAGTGAAAGAGGTTTAACCATACAAGTAGGAAGAGGTCTTCAAGAAATGTATCAGAGAGAATAGGCTAGGAAAGCCATAAACTATAACTAAAGAATGCTTTGAAAAACTGGTTAGGGAGGAGTATTTATAAAAAGGGATTGGGGTAGCAGCTTCCATAATGGGCCTATCAGATTAAAGAGTTGCTATAACTGAACAATGGGACATAAAGAGGTAAGTCGGTCTCACCAGCGTCCGGACGCTAGCTTCCACCATCCGGATGGTGCTTTTCCACTAGACTTTGATAGCTTCTTTATTGGTGTCTTTTGCTAATGTTAGGCCTCACCATTCGAATGGTGCAAGGCCATCTAAATGCTAGTAGTATGTCCTAAATGTTCCTTTTTGCACTTTTGCCCCTCAACTTTCCATTTTCATTCTTTAAGACCTTGCAATTTCAAAATAACATATTTTCTCCATTAGTACAAATTTCCTTTAACTATTAACCCTTTAACTATTTAATTAACGTAATTAACCCTTAAACTTTTATAAATAATGAAGCATTTTAGGGTTAACCACACCCCCAACCAAACATTACTAGTCCCTCCTAATATAAACAATAAAAAACACAATCACTTTTGTAGATTTTACAATTGCATTTAGCCAATGCAATAAGCCTTTAAACCCCTAGGTCACCCTAGTGGATGACTTGTGTCTCATGAAGGATTTCAGTGAAAGTACCTACAAACTTTAATGGTTAGGATAAAATATTACACACTTATCACACATAAAATTATAACAGTATTCCATCATTTTTCAAACACTTCCCTATTCATCCCAATCTAAGAAAAACACCCTATAAAACATAGCTAAATTTGATTTTTTGAAAAATGACAAAATAGTATTTAACCACTATGGTACGAGTAGAAAACCCAATTTTTTCTAGAACTCAAATGATGAAACGGACCTCCCCACTACGGTACGAGTTGAAAACCCAATTTTTTCTAGAACTCAAATGATGAAACGGACATCACCATTGGATTATTCTCGTAAAATCTAATTACCCAGTCAATTTTTGTCAAATTGTGAGATAGTTAAATTTTTTGCGCTTTACGACGCGATTGAGTGTCACTTGACCTAAATAAACTAGACCGGGAATTAAATTGAAAAAGTGGAAAATAATTTAAATTTAGTTCAAATAAAAATATTTTGAACTTGAATCGGGACAAAATTTAATTGATTCGGGATAAAACTAGACTTGGGAAAGAGGACGTGTGGCGCAACGTGGGCCATATGTCCAAGGAGTATAAATAGGGGAGAAAATCATATTTCTCCCCATTTTACCATCAAATTTTCACTGGAAAAGAGAGGAAAGAGGAGAGTGAAAATCAATGGATTCTTCAAGTTTCTCTCTTTGATCTATGGCTTTCCTTTGGTCGAATCACCTTAGGCCAAGCACAAAGATTGTTCTACTCGACGTGGGCTACAAAACCATACCAAAAATCAAAGATTTTGATGAAGTTCAAAGGATGGGATTTTTCGAAATCAAGGACTAAAGCTTGATTTGGGTCTTGGAAGGCTTTCTACCACTTGTTTTATGCTTCAAGATGTAGGGTTCTTTTCCTAATTAGCATGACTTGAGATGAATTCTCTTGTTTGATGTATTCTTAGTGTAACTTGAGTATGGGAAAAAGGTGTAGAAATATGCTAAACTAATCTTGAATGAATTGATTTTGTAGAATTTACTCATTTGAAAAATTCATGAGAAATGTGATAATTTGGGTATGATTGTATGTCTTTTGGGTCTTTGAAAAAATGCTTATGTTGACGTAGCATGTTGGTTCCATTGAAAATGTTATAACGTGTTTGGTGAAAATGTGGATTATAATTATATGTTTTTGATATAATTGACAATTTGGGAATATAATGATGTTGGAATGTAATTATATATTTTACGATATAGATTACATTAAGGAATGAAAAATGTTCATATTGTGCTCATAACATGTTGAACATGGTATGACAAATACCTATGGTAGTTGAAATGTGGAAAATGGGTATTGAGAAGGGTTAAAATCAATTCTAGCATGAATTGGCTATTTAGAAATTACTTGTTTGTGATTTCTTATGAAATCTATTGATTGGGCATGCTAAGTGTTTACATTTATGCCTTGAAGGTGTTTTATGAAATACTTATGTGGATTAAGTGTGTTATTTTCACTGATTATGTTATGACATACTCGGGAGTTAATGTTAGTATATGCATTATGATATATTAACATTGAGGTCATTGATGGTGGTTATATGCTTATGACGCAATTGACCATGAAAAAAGGTTGAAGGATATTTAAGATGTTCATGTTGAGCTCATGACATGTGCATGGGAAGCATCACATTCGCGGGTATTTAACATGAGTGTGGGTCTGTTTTTGGATCAAACACCATTCTTGATGGTTGAGTCATGGACTCGAGAAGGTTAGATCTAGGTCCGGCTGAGTTGCACGGTTGCATGAAAAACTTGTGTCAGATAGAGTAAGAAGTGCTAGATTCTCCCTCGGGTACAAGACCTGGTTACTAGTTTATACACTTTTGTCGGTGCAAATCCCAAAAAGTGTATTGGTGTCAGAGAACTGGTGGTGAGATTCCAAAATTGTGTACTCAAGAAAGACACGGTTTATTTTATAAAACGGCGCCAAAAAATTGTTGTTCGAATTCGATATTGACAATTTACGTGCAAGTATACACAATCAATAAGTAATAAAGTGATAAGCATAATATCGTTCCCATAGAGATTTATTACTAATAATGTCCAACTACTAACTTTAAATCAATTCAATTTTATTTAAACAATTGGAATTAAACTATGAAATTACTAATTTAAAACTAAAGCTAAATTTAATAATCAAGGAAAAATTTACCAGATAAAAGAACTTAAAATTACAACTTCGCCTAATGCTTCGTATAAATCTTTCTAACTCTCTTTCCAATTAATTCATCAAAATAAGTTGTTAACTAAGAACTCAAAATTATTTATCAAACCTATTCCGATAGTTAGATAAAAATATTTCTCACAATTAAATTACTGTATTCCTATGAAAAATATTTTGGAATAGATTCATTAAGTTCAAAGTCTCATAAAAGTTACATACGACATACAGGTATATTCATATCCTATACACAAACCCAGCTATTCAATACTAATAAGAATTAACCAGACGCACGCCATCGTATTTAGATCTAAACCTAGAATTCATCTCCCAATTTCATCTAGGAAATCAAATTAATTAGTATCCAAACAATCATATATTAAGCACAAAATATGATAAACAACTTATATATGATAAATAAGAACTAGAAACGAGAGTAGATCAATTTAACTAAATATCAAGTTCTGTTGCAATCATAATAAAAATTTAGTTCATAATATCATTCTCAAATTAATTAACATAGAAAATCAAAGTGTTGCTTGCTTCGATCCTTGCCTTCAATTCTCTATCCATCCTTCTATTAGCAGCCCCTTATATCAATATATCTTTATCCCAGATCAAACCCTAGCATAAATGTAGCATTAGAGTTCAATTTCTACTAAAAAAACAAGCCAGAATTCACGTCCCAAGCTGAAACCCGCGCTATAGCCCCACAAATCAGCACAGCTGAGCTGAATTTCTGCTCTTCTAGAGTTGTGGTGATGATCTCCATTTATACCTATAGCTGCCCTTCTTGGTTAGTTTTCAAATAATCCAACACTTAGGCTACAAAATGGCCTTGTTTCCTTCCAAATCATGCTCCCTTCAAAACAAAATTAAAACACACAAAACGAATTAAACGAAACATAAAATACTTGGAAACTTGCAATTTCATCAAGTCAAGAATACTCAATTTGTAGGTATAAAACTCACTCATCAAATACCCCAAAACTTAAATCTCTGTTTGTCCTCAAGCAAAATACTAAGAATAAAAACCATAAAAATTAACCCTAACAACTAACTACTTAAACAATGGATCAATATGAATCTAAATAATGGCCCCAAAAGTTTCTACAACTAATAATTCACTAAAAACTTCAAAACAGTGGAAAGTAACAATTCTACATACTCTTTAATTTTACCTCCGCTCATAACCCTTTAAATACATGAACATATCTGAACTGTTCAAGCTAGTCACCACTTAGATGCATTTACGTAATCAAATGTTTCATAGGAGGAACTCAATATCAACTCTATGAACTTACGTTTCACATGAACCTCTGCTAATTAAGGCAAACATATAACTCGAAGGTCCAAAGATTGTTTTCATCTCTCTCTTCTCTTTTTTTTTCTATTCATTCCTTCGGTGAGTGCATTTTATGCTCCATCTCACCTCCTACTGAATGAGTGCGTTTTACATTCCATCTCGCCTTCTCTTGAATGAGTGTGTTTTATGCTCCATCTCATTCTCAAAATGTGTTTATGAGTGAGTGCGTTTTATGCTCCATCCCTACTCACCACATGCCCTTTTCTTGTTTTTTTTTTAACTCATGAAGGTTGAAATCAAAATAATTTTGAAAAAACTTCCTCTTTTTTTTTCTTCAACTAACCCATCATATCCAAGATTTTCCCCAAACTTATATGAATACCTCAATTTTCTTTGAATAATGTTTAAATAAGTTTTTTAGAGTTTCAATGATATCTCCCACAAGTATTTAACCAAAAAAATTCTCTAAATAATAACTAACCAAACTGATGGATATGTGCTCATGAATGAAAGGATCACAAACAGTGTAAAACCAACTAGTATGTCAAACTACAGACTCAACATGTTCATCAATTTCCCTTGAATTTATAATTAATCCCATTCATCATTGGCCATAATCAAATTCAATCAACCCATTGCTCAAGTCGTACTAAAACATGTTATCTAAATGCAAAACATACTATCTAAATGCATACCTAATAATGCAAACAAGATTACAACCCAAACTTAAACTAAATATTGTCCTCAATGTATAAAGTAGGAAAAATTAAGATAGAGGACTTCCCTGAGACTTCGCTAATTGACATCATCTTCAGTGTCCTTGTCGTCCGCTGAGTCGGGAGTGCATTCGAAAAACATAGGTGGACTAGGAAACTACAGTGGAGGTGTGCCCGAGTTGAAACCATAGTTGTTAAACATCTGGACTACTATGGAATTGAATTTTGTTGAGTACTCCATGAATGAGTCCAATCAATGTGCAAGTTGATCATTGCGTCTAGACTCGCGTCGAGATTCCCTACGTAATTCTTGAGTCTCACTGCATCACTCCTGTGTTTCTCAACACAATCCATGCATCTCACTAACTAGACTCTCTATAGGTAACTGAGATGAAGTAGTAGCAGGCTGAGGAGGCTCCTATGGTTCCCCAGAATCTTTACATTGCAAAATTTTGACACCGTGTTGCTTTATACTAATTGAGGCACTTGAGATGGACGATTGTTATATATCTAAGAGATTGGGACTTCCAGGTTGATGATTCAATGGAATTATAAGTGATTGGGAGTTGGAGATAATGGTTTTAAAGCTTTGAAATGTTGGAGGAGTAGGAGGAAATTTCATATACCCAAATCCCTACGATGTGCTGACCTTTTAATTGTTGGAGTCAGTGGGCTGTTGCGCTATGGACAGCATTGCTACGTTGTTTTGGGAGCTGAATGTGAGGCTGCTCTTGGCTCCTAGTATGGCTTTGTGCGTGCTTCAGCTTTATGTTCAATCCTTGGGACCTGCAAGTAATTGACATACTAGTTAAAATGCACTAACTAACTAATATCATTATTTCTCATAAAAAAAATTGAAATAAAACTTAAAAACTAAAATTTGGATCGCCTCCCAACTAGTGGTTGTTTTATATTCTTCAACTTGACTACTTCTTGTTTCATTATGGGTTAGTAAGGTTAATTGAGGTCTTTTTGGCGATCAAAGCCACCGCCCCAATAGTGCTTCAATCTCTACCCGTTCACCTTGAAAGTTCTCTTTGAATTTGAATCCTTGACTTGGACTGCTACTTGTGGGAACACCATCATAATAATGAATGGCCCTGATCACCTTATTTGAGTATTCCCGAAAAAAACTTTAACCACGAATTGAAAAGGAGTACAACTTGACCCGGCTCAAACTTTTGCTCAATGATCTTCTTATCATGCCACCTTTTTACCTTCTCTTTATATAGCTTGGCATTATGAAGGGGACCTGAAATACAGCTCCCTATGAATACCTCATTCACTACCTCTTCAACCAAATCAAACCGATTCCTTTGGAAATTTCATAGCTGAAAATATATTGAATGTAACCTCTTAATCTTGGACTCGCATTGTTAGCCCCTCTTTTTGTACATCGATAAGTGTTCTCCCTGTTGCTAAGAATGGTCGACCAAGAATAATAGGTATTTCCCTATCTTCCTCACAATCTAAGACTATAAAATCAGTTGAAAAAAATGAACTTATCCTTTTTAACTAGAACATCCTCAACTACGCCCCTTGGATGTGTGATCTATCTGCAAGCTGCAATGTAACATTAGTAGGCTTCACTTCCTACAAACCCAATTGCTGATAAATTGAGAGTGACATCAAGTTAATACTAGCTCCTAGGTCAGACAATGTTTTCCCAAAAAAATGGCTGCCTATTGTGTGTGGAATTGTAAAGCTACCCCAATCTTCGAGCTTTGGTGGCAGCTTCTTTTGAAGAATGGCACTGCCCTCTTCCATCTCAAAATCACCTAGTTTTATCTTATTTGACAAAATTTTTTTCAAAAATTTCACATAGCTAGGCATATGCTCCAATACTTTAGTGAAATGGATGTTTATTTGGAGCTTCTTAAACACTTCCAAGAATTTTTAGAACTGCTTATTCAACTTCTATTTCTTCAAACGTTGTGAAAACGGCATGAGAGGCATAATCGGTCTCTGATTGCCTCCATTAGAAATTACAAGTAGATTACTTTTCTTCTTCTTATGCTCCATATTCTTGCTAGATTTTTCTTCACCCTCACTATCAACTCCATGTGATTGTTTTGGAGTTCCACCAATAACCTCAGTTAACTCTTTTTCACTACGTAGTATAATAGCCTTGCAGTGCTCCTTACCTTCCCTCTTAGGATTGATCTCTGTATCACTTGCCTTAAGATCAGTTGTTAATGGCATTAGCAAGCTAACCCATTTGATTTTCCAGATTCATCCTTGTCTCATTCTGTGCTATGTACCTGGAAAGCAGCTTCTCTAAATTTGACTTCGTTTCCTCCTTTGGTGGAGCTTGATTCTGAAAGTCTAGTTAGGTATGATTGTCTTGGAGCAGAAGTTTGGGCTTGATTATTATTCTAAGAAAAATTCGTATGATTCCTCCAACTAGGGTTATAAATGTTGGAATTGTTGCTATATTGTTGCTTTTTGTGGTTACTAATGTATTGTACCAACTCTGGATTAATTGCATATTGATCACTCGGATGGTCACAAACAACTGCCACACTGATTCACAAACAACTGCCACACTGATTGCACATAGATTCACAAACAATTGCCACACTCTGAATAGGCTACACCCTTAAAGCATCAATCTTCTTTGTCAATGTAGCAACCTGTGCAGTCAATGCAGTATCCGCATCAACTTCATAAATCCCTGCTACCTTTGGTTGATTGATCATTGTAGAGGACCACTGATAATTGTTGGCAGCCATTGTCTCTAATAACTTGTAGGCTTCATCGAAAAATTTTCTCCATCGATTCCCCACATGCAGCTGCATCAATACTAGTCCGAGTAGCACTAAACAACCCGTTGTAGAATGTTTGAACTTGCAACCACTTAGGAATACCATGGTCAGGGCATTTTTGGAGTAAGTCTTTGAATTGCTCCCAAGCTTCATAGAGAGTCTAAGAATCATGTTGTGCGAATGAAGTGATGACATTCCTCATCCTTGTAGTTTTACCTAGTGGAAAGAATTTAGCTAAGAATTTTAGAGTTAAATCTATCCACGTGATAATAGAAGCCAGGGGCAATGAATGCAACCAACTATTTGCCTTATCATAAAGTGTGAAAGGGAAAAGTAGAAGTCTAATCGCATCTTTAGTAACTCTGTTATACTTGAACCTATTGCAAATCTCCAGAAAACTCGCCAAATGATCGTTTGGGTCACCTTTAGGTAAACCCCCAAACTGCACTGAATTCAGAATCATTTGGATGGTATCCGGCTTGATCTCGAAACTATTTGCTTGAATTATGGCCCTTTGAATGCTTGATTGTATTTTTGTAACAAGCAGCATAGCATAATCCCTTAGCGATTTCTGTAAATCTTCAACCATAGTTTGTTGATTATTTACTTCTTGACAATGCTTTTGCAAGTTTCGGAGCCTTCTTTCGATTTTGTCTTTGTACGACCGTACCTCCTAACCTATACATAGCATTTGCATATAAAATTCAAGAATGCTTGTGCAAACAATTAAAACAAAAAATTAAATAAGTTTAAATTAAGATCAAATTGATTGAAATTAATAATGAAATAATTCTAGAATGAGTCCCTGGCAACGACACCAAAAACTTGTCCGAATTCGATATTGACAATTTACCTGCAAATATACATGATCAAAAAGTAATAAAGTGATAAGTAGAGTATTGTTCCCACAGAGATTTATTACTAATAATGTCCAAGTACTAATTTTATATCAATTAAATTTTATTTAAACGATTGGAATTAAACTATGAAATTACTAATTTAAAACTAAAGCTAAATTTAATAATCAAGGATAGAATTTACCAGAGAAAAGAACTTAAGATTACAACTTCCCCTAACGCTTCGTATAAATCTTTCTAACTCTCTTTCCAGTTAATTAATAAAAATAAGTTGTTAACTGAGAACTCAAAATTATTTACCAAATATCTTCCGACAGTTAGATAAAAATATCTCTCCCAATTAAATTACTATATTCCTGTGCAAAATAATTTGGAATAGATTTATTAAGTTCGAAGTCTCATAAAAGTTACACACGACATATAAGTATATTCCTATCCTATACACAAACCCAACTATTCAATCCTAAGAAGAATTAAACAGACTCATGTCATCATATTTAGATCGAAACCTAGAATTTATTTCCCAGTTTTTTCTAGGAAATCAAATTAATTGCTGGCCAAACAATCATAAATTAAGCATAAAATGTGATAAACAACTTATATATGATCAATAACAACTAGAAATGAGAGTAGATCAATTTAACTAACCATCAGCTTCTGTTACACTCTTAATAAAAATTTAGTTCATAATGTAAGAGAAAAGAATGAAAACTTACTTGCAATCTTCAATCTCTCTCTAGCCTTCAAGTCCAATCTTCTTCTTGTTGCTTCCTTCGATCCTTACTGATGTGAAACCCGCCAAGAATAATGAGAACCAACAACAAAAAGGATCCCAAGGTCATTTTACGATCAGATTTGATGCTAGACCTCGACCCGTTGTTTATGACAAACAAGAACCTTGCTATATAGACCTCAACCCACTGTTTGTGAAACAAGAACCTCGGTATAAGGAAGACGCCACAAACTATGTGGAAACCCGTGTGATAAGTCACTGGTTAAAGCCACGAAAAATTCTGATAAGTTCGTTTAGTTCTTCAAAGAATTGTAGAGAATAATAATCTCACAATTTGCTGAATAATAATCTGACTTTTCATTGACTTGAATGCCTATTTATAGGCTGGTCATTACAAGGATTAGGAAACTTCCTAAAATAGCTATCCTATTTAAGAAATATCTCATACTTGTTGGTAAAGAAATATCTCTTACTTTCCTAAGACTCTTGAAGAAAAAGAAAGACATTCAGCACTTTAATTGGATGATCGCATGCCTAAATAGAAAAACGAAAGTATTTGGCATACAAGCCTTACGATCAGACCCAAGAAAGAGAGAATAATGTGCTGTTATGAAAAGTGCGGCGCTACAGTAACTTCGAAAACCCTACTTCATAAGAAATAAAACATGTGGCTAAGTATCCTCAATCCCACTTATAATAATAATCCTTTAAGCAAATTGGAGGCATTAACAACAACAGGCCAATTTAAGATTAGCCTTAGCCCCTAGCTGGATTCTTCTAGAACTTGAATCATGTTGATGAATGTTTGTTGCCCAAGTGGATCATAGTCAATGGGCCTCCATGAACTTGCTTGATTCCATGCCTCTTGAATCAGTCCATTGAGTTCCTCTTTAAACTTCCTTGCTAGTGCTCTCATAACCGGCCTAATTGGAACTCGAACTAAATCCCTTGAAGTTGAGCTATGATTTGCATCATTCCCCTCCTTTTGAAAAGGATTTGCCCTCAAATCATCACCTACATCAAAAGGACTCAAATCAGTAACATTAAAAGTATCACTTACATTGTACTCATTAGGTAAATCTAGCTTGTACGCATTGTCATTGATGCCCTCTAGGACTTGGAAAGGACCATCTCCCCTAGGAAGCAATTTGGAACGTCTTTGTGCCAGAAATCTCACTTTTCTCATATGTAGCCAAACCCAATCTCCGGGTTCAAAAATTAGCTTGTGATGCCCCTTGTTGGCTTGCTTTGCATACTGCTCCGTTCGTCGCTCAATGTTGAGTCTTGCTTTTTCATGAATCTGCTTGACAAAGTCAGCTTTCCTCTTGCCATCTAAATTAATATGCTCAGTCAAAAGTAAAAGAGATAAATCCAATGGGGTTAAAGGATTAAATCCATACACAAATTCAAATGGTGAAAATTGAGTAGCAAAATGAACAGATCGGTTATAAGAAAAATCAACATGTGGTAAACATTCTTCCCATGTCTTGATGTTCTTTTTAATGATTGCCCTCAACAATGTAGACAAGGTGCTATGTACTACTTCAGTTTGGCCATCAGTTTGTGCATGACAAGTAGTAGACCACAATAGCTTAGTACCTAGCTTACACCACATGGTCTTCCAAAAATAGATCAAGAACTTAGCATCTTGATCTGAAACAATTGTTCTAGGCATCCCATGTAATCTCACAATCTCTCTAAAGAACAAGTCAGCAACATGCGAAGGGTCATCCATTTTGTGACATGGAATAAAGTGTGCCATCTTAGAAAATCTATCTACAACCACAAAAACTGAATCTCTCCCACGCTTAGTCCTAGGCAATCCTAACACAACGTCCATTGAAATATCAATCCATGGCTCACTAGGAATTGGTAAAAGAGTATACAAACCATTTGGCTGCACTCTGGATTTAGCTTGCCTACATATGACACATCTACCACAAATTCTCTCAACATCTCATTTCGTGTGAAGCCAATAGAAGTGTTCTTGCAACACAACTAAAGTCTTTGCAACTCCAAAATGTCCCATTAATCCCCTACCATGAGATTCCTACATTAACACCTCTCCCAAGGAACAATTAGGCATGCATAACTTGTTCTCTCGAAACAGGAATCCATCAAGCCTAAAGAACTTACCACAACCAGTTTTCTCACAAGCCCGGTATTCCTCACAAAATTCGTGATCATCAGCGTATAAATTTTTAATGTGCTCAAAACCAAGCAATTTTGCATCAAGTGTAGAGAGGATTGCATACCTACGAGAAAGTGCATCGGCGACCACATTCTCCTTACCTTGCTTATACCGGATGGCGTATGGGAACGTCTCAATGTACTCCACCCATCGCGCATGCCTTTTATTTAGCTTATGCTGGCCCTTCAAGTGTTTCAAGGACTCATGATTAGTGTGAATCAGGAATTCCTTAGGCCATAGGTAGTGTTGCCAAGTCTCTAAAGCTCAAACCAATGCATACAACTCCTTATCGTTTGTTGGGTAGTTTAAGGCTGCCCCGCTTAGTTTCTCGCTAAAGTAAGAAATTGGTCGTCCTTCCTACATAAGCACTGCTCCTATGCCAATGCTTGAAGCATCACATTCAATCTCAAACGTTTTGAAAAATTTAGGTAAAGACAATAAGGGGGTGTTGGTCAGCTTCTCTTTGATTAATTGAAACATCTTTTCTTGTTCTTCTCCCCTTCTAAATCCAACGTTCTTCTTGATCACTTTGGTAAGTGGTGTGGCTACGCTACTAAAGTCCTTCACAAACCGCCGATAGAAACTAGCAAGTCCATGAAAGCTACGAACATTACATACACTTGTGGGACTCGGTCATTCTTGGATTGCACATACCTTCTCTTCATCAACTGTTATGTTGTTGATGGCCCGACAATCAGCCCACATTCTCCACCTCCCATCCTTCTTAGGTACAAGTAGAATCAGAACTGCGCATGGGCTCATGCTCTCCCTCATGTGCCCATTCCCCAACAACTCACTTACCTCCCGTTGAAGCTCCTTTGTCTCCTCATGATTGCTCCTATAGGCTGGTCAGTTTGGAATTGTCGCACTAGGAACAAAATCAATTTGATGTTCAATCCCTTAAATTGGAGGTAACCCATGAGGTGTTTGCTCGGGAAAGACATCCTCATACTCCTGCAAAAGAGAAACAATAGAATGAGGCAAAGCAAGGTCAAGTTCGCTAGTGTTTAAAAGTGCCTCTATGTACAAAAGTACAATCATCAGCAGATTTGAAAACATGGCTCACTTAGTCTCACTCACTTTTGCATAGAAATTCTTTTGTTTTGTTTTTGATTTTTTTTCAATGGCCGCATTTTGATTTTCTTTTTCTTTCTCATTTTTCTCAGCCTCTCTCTGATTTTCACTCTTTCTTTTTCTTTGGTTCGCTCTCTTTCTTTTGTTCACTCTCTTTTTGCAATCTCACTTGATCCTCATATACTTGCTACAGTGTCAATGGTACAAGAGTGATTGATCGTTGATGAAGCATAAAGGAGTATTTGTTCGTAAAGCCATCATGCTTCACATGCCTATCAAACTACCATGGACGCCCTAGCAATAAGTGTCCCGCTTGCATCGATACTACATCACACAACACTTCATCTTCGTACTTACCAATTCAAAATGCAAGTAACACCTGCTTGTTCACTCTTCTCTCATCACTATCATTTAACCATTGCAACTTATACGGTTTAGGGTGCTTCAACACCGGTTGTCCTAATTTCTATACCATAATTGTGCTTGCAACATTAGTACAACTACCACCATCAATAATCACACTACACACCTTGTCTTTGATGTAGCACCTAGTATGAAAAATGTTCTCTCGCTGCACTTTATCAACCTTTTTGGCATGTACGCTCAATGCTCTCTTTGCCACCAATGTCAATGCATCAGGGGCTAAATATTCCTCTAGTGGTGGCATGTCATCGGTGTTAGAATCTTCATTGTTAGTCACAATTTCACCATTATCTTGCAACACCATGACCTACTTGTTTAGACATTGACTTGCTATGTGTCCCCTACCTTGACATTTAAAACATTTAATGTCATAATTCCTAGAGGTAGAAGTGTCAGTTTTGCCTTGAGGAATGTGGCTGGTGTTCACGGACTTGGGCTCTGCCTTGGACTTTGGTGATCTGTCCAGTTGCTTAGTATAACTTGGTTTCCAAGAGGTAGAACTAGAGTTATGGGCTGCACATGACCCCCCCCCCCACTTGAGTTGTTGCTCCATTTTGATGGCCATGTGCACCATGTCTTCCAACTCCACATAATGCTGCATCTCTACCTTATATAGGATTTCTCAATTTAATCTAAGTAAAAACCTAGCCATGGTAGCCTCTCGATCCTCCTCTACATTAGCTCAGATGATAGCAATCTCCATCTCCTTGTAGTAATCCTCCATGCTTTGACTTCCCTATCTAAGACCTTGTAGTTTTTGGTACAACTCTCGATAGTGGTAGCTTGGAATGAACTACTTTCTCGTCACCGTTTTCATCTCCTCCCATGTCTCTATTGGACGTCCTCTATTTCACCTCTGGTTAATAACAAGCTGATCCCACCACTTAATAGCATAGTCAGAAAACTTAATCAACGCTAATTTTACGTTCTTTGCTTCGGAATAGTTATGGCTGTCAAATACGAACTCCATCTTTTTCTCCTACTCAAGATATGCTTCAGGATCGGATCTACCTTGGAACGTTGGAATCTTCATCTTAATACCACCCAAGTTGTTATCTTCCCGGTTCCTAGCTTCTCTAAACCGCCCTCCATGTCTCCTATTACTAACAAAAAATTTTGATCATCTTCTTCATCAAAACCAGGCCCATAAGGCTCTTCATCTTCAACCCTTACTTCCCTCAGTTGAACTCTTGCCCTTCTACGTACATTAGGGACGTTTTGTGGCTGCTTCTTATGTGTATTCTCCATCTGATCTATCTGTTCGTGAATTTGATCTAGTTTCAGCTTCATCACATGCCTCATCTCACTCATCATGGCCTCCATAAACAATTTTGGGTCAGCAAGATCCGTAGCATTGTTGTGAGACAGGATTTCTGTAAAACAAAGTTAGAAAAAAAAAAAAAAAATAAAATAAAAGAACCACACAATTCTCTCCCTTACGTGTTTACACTCAAGAATGTGGATTACTCTACACTCGTGTTTCACTCAAAATACTCGGCTTTTTTTACCCTCTAATGTTCTCACCACTCTTGCCTTTTTTCACTCGATAATTTCTCTTTAAGTTCTTTTGAAACTAAAAAAACAATTCTCAAAATTTTCAGCAACAATTCACCAAGAACTCAAAGGAATTCAAGTTTGAAGAGAAAGAATTCAAGGAACATGGCTGATTAGATTTTTGGAAGCAAAAATTAGCAGGTTTCCAAAAAAATATCTGATTTTGGGGTGAGGTGGTTTTCGGGCTTGTTGGACCCATGATGGATGAATTACAAAAAATCTGACTTTTTTTTTTTGAATTCTTTCTGCCCTTTTTTTTTATTAGAAACTAACTTTTTTGTGGTAACAGAATATGAATTTGTAATAAGTATAACTAACAAAATACGAGCAGAATGGGGTAAAGGAAGTTCGGCTACACTAGGGTACGTAAACCAAATTTTTTAGGAACCAAATGAACACAGAATAATTAAGAGAAAGGAACAAGGAATAACAAAGAGAAAGGTTTTAAGAGATAGGCAAACTAAAACTCGAGCCAAAGCTTTGATAGCAAATGATGTGAATCCCGCCAAGAATAGCAAGAACCAACAACGAAAAGGATCCAAAGATTGTTTTACGATCAGATTTGATGCTAGACCTCGACCCGTTGTTTACGACAAATAAGAATCTTGGTAAATAGACCTCAACCCGTTGTTTGTCAAACAAGAACCTCGGTATAAGGAAGACGCCACAAATGGTGTGGAAACCCATTTGATAAGTTGCTGGTGAACGCCACAAAAATCCCAATAAGTTCGTTTAGTTCTTCAAAGAACTGTAGAGAATAATAATCTCACAATTTGCTAAATAATAATCTGACTTTTCATTGATTTGAATGCCTATTTATAGGTTGGTCATTACAAGGATTAGGAAACTTCCTAAAATAGCTATCCTATTTAAGAAATATCTCTTACTTGTTGGTAAAGAAATATCTCTTACTTTCCTAAGATTCTTGAAGAAAAAGAAAGACATTCAGCCCTTTAATTAACTGATCACATGCTAAATAGAAAAAGCAAAGTTCTTGGTATACAAGCCTTACAATTCAGACCCCAAAAAAGAGTGAATAGTGCGATGTTACTGTAGCGTGAACAGTGCGGCATTACAGTAACTTTGAAAACCCTACTTCATAAGAAATAAAACATGTGCGCTAAGCATCCTAAAGCCCACTTATAATAATAATCCTTTAAGCAAATTGGAGGCATTAACAACAACAGACAAATTTAAGCTTAGCCTTAGCCCCTAGTTGGATTCTTATAGAACTTGAATCATGTTGATGAATCTTTGTTGCCCAAGTGGATCATAGTCAATGGGCCTCCACAAACTTGCCTGATTCCATGCCTCTTGAATCAGTCCATTGAGTACCTCTTTAAACTTGCATGTTCATGCTCTCGTAACCGACCCAATTGAAACTTGAACTAAATCCCTTGAAATTTTGCTATGATTTGCATCACTTGTCTTCAATTCTCCATCAATCCTTTGTTAACCCTCTATTAGCAGCCCTTTATATCAGTATATCTTTATACCATCTCAAACCCTAGAATATGTGTTGCATTATAGTTCAATTTCTACTAAAAAACAATCCAGAATTCACATCCCAAGTTGAAACCCGTGCTACAGCTCCACAAATCAGCACCGCCGCTTTGACTTTTTTCTCTTCAAGAGCTGCAGCGCTACATGTAGAGCTATGATGCTAATCTCCATTTATACCTACAACTGCCCTTGTTGCTTAGTCTTCAAATAATCCAACACTTAGGCTACCAAATGACCTTGTTTCCTTCTAAATCATCCTCTATAGAAAACAAAATTAAAACACACAAAATGAATAAAAAGGAACATAAAATACTTGAAAACTTGCAATTTCATCAAGCCGAGAATACTTAATTTGTAGGTATGAAACTCACTCACCAAAATCTAGGCCAAGCATTGAAGGAGTATAAAAGGGGAGAAAAATTAGATTTTTCTCCCCATTCTTCAGCCATACACAGCAGAAAAAAAGAGGGAGGGAAAGAGAAGAGATTTATTGTAACAGGATTGTTGAGAACTATGTTCTGAGGCTTGAGTTGAGTGATTTGGAGCTTTCTACTACGTGTATTATGCTTTAAGAGGTATGTTTCCTTTCTTAACTAAATTTATTTTTAACCAAGGATTGTATATGATGTAATATGTTGTTTAATATACTCCTAGTGTAACAAGAGTATGGGAAATGAGTATAGAGTGTAATATACTATTGTTTAATCTCTTGATTACGATTATATGCTTATGATATCATTGACAATTAGGAAATGTTGATTGAGATGGAATATGTTCATAATCTGCTGATGATATGTTGAACATAACATGGTTAATGCAATTGTACATGACATTGTATATGCATGGATAGTATCACATTTGTGGGCATTTGACATGAGTGTTGGTGTGTGTGTATGTTTTTAATCAAACACCATCCCTGGCGGGTTGATGCGTGGGCTTAGGAAAATTGGACCTATTTTGACTGCGTTGCATAGGTTGCATTGACAACAAGGGTCGGGGTTAGCAAGAAGGTTTTGATTCTCCCTTAGGTGCAAGTCCCCAAAATTTTGGATACACACTCCGTTGGTATTGAGCCCATAAAGTGCGTCGGCGTACGCGAAGCCTTTGGTAGAAGTTTATAGATGCCATGTCTGTTAGGTACCTGATGTTGGAAGTCCATAAATACCCACCCCAATAAAGACCTGAGACTTTGTAAAATGGTCATTGGATGTTCAACATCAATGACAGGGGCTTGGAATGCCCAAATGCATACGAATGGCATTGCATATGTTATGAGAGCCAACAGAAGGCTCAGATTGCGTTGCAAGTGTGAGTGTCACCTCATGACATGTCATGGCATTGTGAAAATCCATTTATCATTTGCATATTCTTAAATAGATGTTTGATGGATTGTTGAATTGCATGTGAACATTTCATATGTATCTGGGTTAGGGAATAGTCTCTTTAGGAGATACCCTATTGAGCCTAGCTCACCTTTTATGGGAACAACATTCGAATGGGCACTTGTTAAGAATAACCTATATAATGTGGCTATTAAATTACATTTTGTTCAAAAAATTGTGTAATTCATTTTGGACTTGTAATATTATGTAAAGAGTTTTGTAACGGACTCTTATGGACTATAAATGTGTTAATGAATGTCTCGATGTGTCTATGAAGAGATTGGATGGTTAAAGGTTGAAGATTAGAAAAGAATTGGGAAAAATCTAGGCCCAAGTACTGGTGCCTAAGCGATTAAGTACTAGTGCCACACTGATGGAGGGCCCAGGTACCAGTACCAAGACTTACAAGTACTAGTATCTGTATTCCAGTGGGCTCAGGTACAACTACAAAAGATTCCGGTACAGGTACCTCAGTGGATAGCAGGCTCAAGTACTTGTACCAAGCAAACAGTGGGCTCAGGTATCAGTACCTAGGTGATTAAGTACCGATACCTAGCAAATGGGAAGACTTGGCAAACAGAAGGCTCATGTACTAGTACCCCGAGTAAGAGGTTCCAATACCATTTCCAAAAATTTTCAAAATTTAAATGTAACTAAGCCAAGCCTTCAAATCCTGAGCCCTCTTATTTGGATGATGTAATTAGTCAAACAATAAGTTTTAGTTGATGGGGATGGGCCTTGGAATGTGATGTGAAACCCGCCAAGAATAACGAGAACCAACAACAAAAAGGAACCCAAGATCGTTTTACGATCAGATTTGATGCTAGACCTCGACCCGTTGTTTACGACAAACAAGAACCTTGGTATATAGACCTCGACCCGCTGTTTGTGAAACAAGAACCTCAATATAAAAGAAGACGCCACAAACGGTGGAAACCCGTTTAATAAGTCGTTGATGAATGCCGTGAAAAATCCCGATAAGTTCGTTTAGTTCTTCAAAGAACAGTAGAAAATAATACTCTCACAATTTGCTGAATAATAATATGAATTTTCATTGATTTGAATGCCTATTTATAGGTTGGTCATTACAAGGACTAGGAAACTTCCTAAAACAGCTATCCAATTTAAGAAATATCTCTTACTTATTGGTAAAGAAATATCTCTTACTTTCCTAAGATTCTTGAAGAAAAAGAAAGACATTTAGCACTTTAATTGGCTTATCACAAGCCTAAATAGAAAAAGGAGAGTATTTGGCATACAAGTCTTACAATCCAGACCCTAAAAAAATTGAATAGTGTGCTGTTACTATAGCGTGAATAGTGCAGCACTACAGTAACTTCGAAAACCCTTCTTTATAAGAAATAAAACATGTGGGCTAAGCATTTTGAAGCCCACTTCTAATAATAATCCTTTAAACAAATTGGAGGCATTAACAACAACAGACCAATTTAAGCTTAGCCTTAGCCCCTAGCTGGATTCTTCTGGAACTTGAATCATGTTGATGAATATTTGTTGCCCAAGTGCATTATGGTCAATGGTCCTCCATGAACTCGCTTGATTCCATGCCACTTGAATTAGTTTATTGAGTTCCACTTTAAGCTTCCTTGCTCGTGCTCCCGTAACCCCAATTGGAACTTGAACTAAATCCCTTAAAATTGTGCTATGATTTCCATCTTTCCCCTCCACTTGAAAAGGATTTTCCCTCAAATCATCACCTACATCAAAAGGACTCAAATCAGTAACATTAAAAGTAGCACTTACATTGTACTCACCAGGTTAATATAGCTTGTAGACGTTGTCATTGATGCACTCTAGGACTTGGAAAGGACCATCTCCGCTAGGAAGCAATTTGGAACATCTTTGTGCTGAAAATCTCTCTTTTCTCATATGTAGCCAAACTCAATCTCCGGGTTCAAAAATCAGCTTGTGATGCCCCTTGTTGGCTTGCTTTGCATACTGCTGCATTCTTCACTCAATGTTGAGTCTTGCTTTTTTCATGAATCTTCTTGACAAAGTCAGCTTTCCTCTTGCCATCTAAATTAATATGCCCAATCACATGTAAAGGAGATAAATCTAATGGGGTTAAAGGTTTAAATCCATACACAATTTCAAATGGTGAAAATTGAGTAGCAGAATGAACAAATTGGTTATAAGAAAACTCAACATGTGGTAAACATTCTTCCCATGTCTTGATGTTCTTTTTAATGATTGCCCTCAACAATGTAGACAAGGTCCTATTTACTACTTCAGTTTGACCATCAGTTTATGGATGACAAGTAGTAGAAAACAATAGCTTAGTACCTAGCTTGCACCACAAGGTCTTCCAAAATAAATCAAGAACTTACCATCTCGATCTGAAACAATTGTTCGCGGCATGCAATGTAATCTCACAATCTCTCTAAATAACAAGTCAGCCACATGCGAAGCGTCATTTGTTTTGTAACATGGAATAAAGTGTGCCATCTTAGAAAATCTATCCACGACCACAAAAATTGAATCTCTCCCACACTTAGTCCTAGGCAATCTTAACACAAAGTCCATTGAAATATCAATCCATCGCTCACTACGAATTGGTAAAGGAGTATACAAACCATTGGGCTGCACTCTGGATTTAGCTAGCCTACAAGTGACACATCTACCACAAATTCTCTCATTATCTCTTTTCATGTGAAGCCATTAGAAGTGTTCTTGCAACACAGCTAAAGTCTTTGCAATTCCAAAATGTCCCATTAATCCTCCACCTTGAGATTCTTGCATTAACAACTTCCTCAAGGAACAATTATGCACGCATAACTTGTTCTCTCGAAATAGGAATCCATCAAGCTTAAAGGACTTACCACAACCAGTTTTCTCACAAGCCCGGTATTCCTCACAAAATTCATGATCATCAGCGTATAAAGTTTTAATGTGCTCAAAACCAAGCAATTTTGCTTCAAGTGTAGAGAGTAGTGCATACCTACGAGAAAGTGCATCGGCGACCACATTCTCCTTACCTTGCTTATATTGGATGACGTATGGGAACGTCTTCATGTACTTCACCCATCGCGCTTGCCATTTATTTATCTTGTGCTGGCCCTTCAAGTGTTTCAAGGACTCATGATTAGTGTGAATCATGAATTCCTTAGGCCATAGGTAGTGTTGCCAAGTCTCTAAAGCTCGAACCAATGCATGCAACTCCTTATCATAAGTTGGGTAGTTTAAGGTTGCCACACTCAGTTTCTCGCTGA
This sequence comes from Ilex paraguariensis, assembly GCA_963454935.2. Classification (NCBI taxonomy): domain Eukaryota; kingdom Viridiplantae; phylum Streptophyta; class Magnoliopsida; order Aquifoliales; family Aquifoliaceae; genus Ilex; species Ilex paraguariensis. The sequence continues at coordinate 24,100 of CAUOFW020004792.1, forward strand.
AGTAAGCAATTGGTCGTCCTTTATGATTAAGCACTGCTCCTATGCCAATACCTAAAGCATCACACTCAATGTCAAATGTTTGCAAAAATTTAGGTAAAGACAATAAAGGGGCATTGGTCAAATTCTCTTTATTTAATTGAAACGCCTTTTCTTGTTCTTCTCCCCATCTAAATCCAATGTTCGTCTTGATCACTTTGGTAAGTGGTGTGGCTATGCTACTAAAGTTCTTCACAAACCGCCAATAGAAACTAGCAAGTCCATGAAAACTACGAACATTACTCACACTTGTAGGACTCGGCCATTCTTCTATTGCACGTACCTTCTCTTCGTCAACCTATATACCTTGTGCACTAACAGCATATCCTAGAAATACAAGCATATCGGTATAAAAAGTACACTTCTTTAGATTAGCAAACAACTTTTCTTTCCTAAGCACATCTAAAACAGATTATAAATGTATTACATGATCGTCCATGTTTTCTCTATAAATGAGTATATATCATCAAAGTAGACAACAACATATCTACCTATAAATGCACACAAAACATGATTCATAAGTTTCATAAAGGTGGTCGGAGCGTTAGTCAATCCAAAGGGCATAACTAACCATTCATACAAACCATATTTTGTTTTAAAGGCTGTTTTCCATTCATCTCCTTCTTTTATTCTAATCTGATGATAACCACTCTTTACGTCAATCTTAGAAAATACACAAGATCCATGCAGCTCATCTAACATATCATCTAAGCGAGGAATAGGATGACGATAATTTACCATTATGTTGATGATGGCCCAGCAATCAACACACATTCTCCACATCCCATCCTTCTTAGGTACAAGTAGAACTGAAATTACGCATGGGCTCATGCTCTCCCTCACATGCCCTTTCTCCAACAACTCACTTACCTGTCGTTGAAGCTCCTCTGTCTCCTCGGGATTGCTCCTATAGGTTGGTCAGTTTGGAATTGTCGCACCGGGAACAAAATCAATTTGATGTTCAATCCCTCAAATTAGAGGTAACCCATGTGGTGTTTCCTTGGGAAAGACATCCTCATACTCCTGCAAAAGAGAAACAACAGAACTAGGCAAAGCAAGGTCAAGTTTGCTAGTGTCTAAAAGTGACTCTTTGTACAAAAGTACAATCATCGGCTGATTTGAAAACATGGCTCGCTTAATCTCACTCACATTTGCATAGAAATTCTTTTGTTTTCTAACTAATTTTTTTTCAATGGCCGCATTTTGATTTTCTTTTTCTCTCTCATTTTTCTCGGCCTTTCTCCGATTTTCACTCTTTTCTTTTTCTTTGGTTCACTGTCTTTCTTTTGATCACTCTCTTTTTGCAATCTCACTTGATCCTCATATAGTTGCTGCGGTGTCAATGGTACAAGAGTGATTGATCGTTGATTAAGCACAAAGGAGTATTTGTTCGTAAAGCATCATGCTTCACATGCCTATCAAACTACCATGGACGCCCTAGCAATAAGTGTTCCACTTGCATTGGTACTACATCACACAACACTTCATCTTTATACTTACCAATTTAGAATGCAACTAACACTTGCTTGTTCACCCTTATCTCACCACTATCATTTAACCATTGAAACTTATATGGTTTAGGGTGCTTTAACACTGGTAGTCCTAATTTCTCCTCCATAATTGTGCTTGCAATATTAGTACAACTACCACCATCAATAATCACACTACACACCTTGTCCTTGATATAGCACCTAGTATGAAGGATGTTCTCCCACTACACTTTATCAACCTCTTTGGCATGTATGCTCAATGCACGCTTCGTCACAAATTTCAATGCATCAGGGGCTAAATATTCCTCCTCGGGAACGTCCTCCAATGGTGGCATGTCATCGCTGTCAAAATCTTCATTGTCGGTCACAATTTCACCATTGTCTTGCAACACCATGACCTACTTCTTTGGACATTGACTTGCTATGTGTCCCCTTGCCTTGACATTTAAAACATTTAATGTCATGATTCCTAGAGGTATAAGTGTCAGTTTTACCTTGAGGAATGTGGCTGGTGTTTGCGAATTTAGGCTCTACTTTGGACGTTGGGGACTTGTCGAGTTGCTTAGTATAACTTGGTTTCCAAGAGGTAGAACTAGAGTTATGGGTTGCACATGACCCACCTCCCCTCTTGAGTTGTTGCTCCATTTTGATGGACATGGGCAGCATGTCTTCCAACTCCACATAATGCTGCATCTATAACTTATCTAGGATTTCCCGGGTTAATCCAAGTAAAAACCTAGCCATGGTAGCCTCTCGATCCTCCTCTACACTACCTTGGATCATAGCAATCTTTATTTCCTTGTAGTAATCCTCCACGCTTCGGTTTCACTATCTAACACCTTGTAGTTTTTTGTACAACTCTCGATAGTAGTAGCTTGGAATGAACTGCTTTCTCATCACCATTTTTATCTCCTCCCATGTCTCTATTGGACGTTCTCAATTTCGCCTCCGATTTATAACAAGTTGATCCCACCAAGTAATGGCATAGTCAGAAAACTCAATCACCGTTAATTTTACCTTCTTTGCTTTGAAATAGTTATGGCAATCAAATACGAACTCATCTCTTTCTCCCACTCAAGTTATGCTTCAGGATCAGATCTACCTTGAAACAGTGGAATCTTCATCTTAATACCACCCATGTTGTTATCTTTCCGGTTCCTGGCTTTTCTAAACTGCCCTCCATGTCTCCTATTACTAACAACAAAAATTTGATCATCTTCTTCATCAAAACCCGCCCCATAAGGCTCTCCATCTTCAACCCTTACTTCCCTTGGTTGAACTCTTTCCCTTCTACACACATTAGGGACGTTTTGTGGCTGCTTCTCATGTGTATTCTCCATCTGATCTATCCATTCGTGAACTTGCTCTAGTTTCAACTTCATCACATGCCTCATCTCACTCATCATGGCCTCCATAAACAATTTTGGTTAGCAAGATCCATAGCATTGTTGTGAGACATGATTGCTGCAAAACAAAGTTAGAAAAAAGAAAAAAAAAAAGAACCTCACAATTCTCTCCCTTATGTCTTTACACTCAAGAATGTGGATCACTCTACACTCAGGTTTCACTCAAAATACCTGGCTTTTTTTTTACCCTCTAATGTTGTCACCACTCTTGCCTTTTTCCACTCGATAATTTCTCTTTCAGTTATTTTGAAACTAAACAAACAATTCTCAAAATTTCCAGCAACAATTCACCAAGAACTCATCAAGGAATTTCAGGTTTGAAGAGCAAGAATTCAAGGAACACGGCTGGTTAGATTTTCGGAAGAAAAAATTAGCAAGATTTCCAAAAAAATATCTAATTTTGGGGTGAGGTGGTTTTTGGGCTTATTGGACCCAAGATGGATGAACATAAACAATCTGACTTTTTTTTTTTTGTCTGGCTCTTTTTTTTTTGTGACTTCTTTCTATCCCTTTTTTTTGTTCGACAGCAACTAACTTTTTGTGGTAACGGAATATGAATTTGTAATAAGTAGAACCAACAAAAATACGAGCGAAATGGGGTAAAGGAAATTCAGCTACACAAGGGCATGTGAACCAAATTTTTAGGAACTAAAAGAACATAGAATAACAAAGAGAAAGGAACAAGGAATAATGAAGAGAAAGATTTTAAGAGATAGGCAAACCTGAACTCGAGCCATGACTCTGATACAAAATGATGTGAAACCCGCCAAGAATAACGAGAATGAACAACGAAAAGGAACCTAAGATCGTTTTACAATCAGATTTGATGCTAGACCTCGACCCATTGTTTACGACAGACAAGAACCTTGGTATATAGAACTCAACCCACTGTTTGGGAAACAAGAACCTCGGTATAAAGGAAGACGCTACAAATGGTGTGGAAACCCGTTTGATAAGTCGCCGGTGAACGCCACAAAAAATCTCGATAAGTTCATTTTGTTCTTCAAAGAATCATAGAGAGTAATACTCTCTCAATTTGCTGAATAATAATATGAATTTTCATTGATTTGAATGCCTATTTATAGGCTGGTCATTACAAGGATTAGGAAACTTCCTAAAATAGCTATCCTATTTAAGAAATATCTCTTACTTGTTGGTAAAGAAATATCTCTTACTTTCCTAAGGCTGTTGAAGAAAAAGAAAGACATTCAGTCCTTTAATTGGCTGATCACATGCATAAATAGAAAAAGGAAAGTACTTGGCATACAAGCCTTACAATTCAGACTCCAAAAAAAGTGAATAGTGCGCTATTACTGTAGCATGAACAGTACGGCGCTACAGTAACTTTGAAAACCCTACTTCATAAGAAATAAAACATGTGGGCTAAGCAACCTCAAGCCCACTTATAATAATAATCCTTTAAACAAATTGGAGGCATTAACAACAACAGACCAATTTAAGCTTAGCCTTAGCCCCTAGCTGGATTCTTCTAGAACTTGAACCATGTTGATGAATCTTTGTTGCCCAAGTGGATCATGGTTAATGGGCCTCCATGAACTTGCTTGATTTCATGCCTCTTAAATCAGTCCATTGAGTTCCACTTTTAGCTTCCTTGCTCGTGCTCTCATAATCCCAATTGGAACTTGAACTAAACCCCTAAAGTTGTGCTATGATTTGCATCAGAATGGTCAAGTTGTTGATATGTGCAAAGGATAAGCATTTGGGAGTGCTTTGGTACAAGGCAGACTCTGCCCAAACTCTGTTTGGGTTAGGATCTCAATGTAGGGGAAGTGATGATGTGTTGCCTAGTATGTAGCCTTCTTAGGTAATTCCATGGGTTGATGAGTAACCAATAGGATGACAAAGAACCCCTGAATTTTGGGGTGCCATAGCTTGATATCAGAGCCTAAGTTTTTAATTTATCTAGTAGGGCTTGTGGGACATAGGTCTAGGCTACTGTATCCATTATAGATTACATGTTACGTGCACTAAATGATACATGTTATGTGCTGTGTGAATTATATTTACGATTAAATGTGTATGAAAATGAGATACTAGGATTAGAAAACATTACCTTGGGGATTGGAAAAGAAGGAACGAGAAGGCTCATGGTTAAGAAGTCTATTAGTGGGTGGCAAACCTCCTACTAGTGAGACGAGAAAAATCTCAATGTTTGACTTTGATCCCAAACTTCGGGATGCTAAGTTAGTGCTCTATTGCTATCTTACATGTGTGTAGCTAGCAAATAGAGGAAGAGGATACTGGAACGGCCGAGGAGGTGGGCAGAACAACAACCAACTAGCACTGGTGTTTGATCAACAAGCCATCATGGAAGCTATAGGCACAATGGCAGCTACCTTTGCTCAAGTTAGCGCCAATATGGGCCAAGGAGACTCGGATAACCTCCAACGGTTCGAGGCACACAAGCCACCAACCTTTGTGGGTGGGGTGGATCTAATGGTAGTCGACCATTAGTTCCAATAGATGGAAAGATCTTAGAGGCTGTGGAGATCACATCTAACACCCCTAAGATAAGATTGGCAGCTTTCAGCTTAAGGTAGAGGCCCACCTATGGTGGAATTGGGCCAAGGCCTTGAAGAATGTCGAGACAACGACATGGGAAGAGTTCTATGAGCTCTTCATGTGAAAGTATTTCCTGGTGGCTGTTAGGCTACCGAAAGCATGGGAATTCTTAGATTTAAAGCAAGGGACTATGATGGTGTTTGAATACGTGGCTATGTTTACCAAGCTAGC
>CAUOFW020004793.1:0-29779 GCA_963454935.2 Ilex paraguariensis
TGATTCTAAGTTTCTATCATTATTTGTTCATCTTAGAAGAACTCTTAAGATAATGTTATCCTTATTTAATTTATATAGGGCCTTACATTTTAATCATTTTAAAAGTACTATCTAGTCAATATCATTTATATTTATATGAAATGAGATCTCACACAATTAATCTTTATAAACCCTGATTAAGGAGTTCACCATTGACAATTCACAACTTCAAATGAATCAAGAGGCTTCTAACATCTGTCCTTGAAACTCCAAGAAATGACTAAGATAAGAATTAGAGAAGTTCATGATCTATGCAGGAGATTGGATGGCCTCCTCCAGTCGTGCCTTGTTTCCTATTAAACCAGATTCACCATAATAATATCATCATCAATCCCACATCATCAGAAGGAAGAGTGTCATTAATGCAAAGAAGCCATTCCTAATCAAGTTGGGACTTTGCACAGGAATTTTGATCTTTGTGTGCTTCTATAGTTCCTTCCTAAACGGGCAATTTAAAAATAGATGGGAGACTGTTTTAGGACCAGCTTCGCATAAGAAATAGTAGTTTCAACTGAAAGCCTTCTCTTAAAAGATTATTGCACGTTGGTAAGATATCATGAAAAACTCTCCAATAAAATGTTAACTTTGTCCGGATATTCAACTTCCAAATGAAATTTCCTTCCAGTTGCTCCACTGTTACTAGCTCCTTCATTGTGTTTGTTATCCATAATCAAATGATACGCACTTCGTATTGAGAAATGGCTCGAATTGGGTATAATTCCACATATGGAAGTCATTAGGAAATTCTGAGGATAATGGAATGTCAAGGATGTCGTCCACCTCAAAGCTTAGGAAGAGGTTATTTAGTAAAGGAACATTCCATCCACCAGAAGCAAAATCTATTAGGGAGCTTACTTGGACCTCATCATCCAAATTATAAAGAGGAGAAATTACTTTGAACACATTTGGTCTAGGAATCTAATTGTCTGATTTTACTGGAGCATTTGCTCCATTTCCAACTCTCCATCTTGTACCAGCCTTGATATTAGCCTTTGTTGCAATTATGCTACACCAAGTAAATGACAGATTACTACCCTATTGCGTATCCATAATAGAAGAATGAGGAAAATATTTGGCTTTGTAGATTTGACCAACCAGTGACACTGGATTTACTAACAATCTCCAAAACTGTTTGGCAAAGAGGGCTTGATTAAAAGCTTCAATATCCCTAAACCCATATCCCTTTTCGATTTCGATTTACATAGATTTTCCCAACTCATCCAATGCATCTTCCTCTTATGATTAGAACCAACACACCAAAATTTAGCCATCAAACTATTAAGTTCAGAGCATAATGTGGTAGGAAGTTTGAAATAAGACATGATGTAGGAAGGTATTGCTTGGGCCACAAATTTGATCAGAATTTCCTTACCAGCACTTGACAACATTTTCTCTTGCCATCCTAGGATATTTTGCCAAATTCTTTCCCAGATAGATTGAAAAATAGCCTTCTTAGATTTGCCCATCGTTGATGGTAATCCCAGATACTTGTCATGACTCTCCACCAATGAGACTTGAAGGATGGAGGTTAGCTCTTCATGTGCTACTGTCTGATACTCTTGCTCAAAACCAAAGCTGATTTGGAGAAGTTAATCACCTGCCCAACAGCCAATTTGTACAACTGGAAACACTCTCAATTTGCTTGTCCAAATAATAGACTATCATCCACAAAGAATAAATGGGAGAACAAAAGGCCATATCTGCTAGTAGCCATTCTTTGTAAAATTCCTGACCTTAATCTATGTCTTAAAATTCCTAATAAACCTTAAGAGCACAACAAAAATAAATAAGGGGTCCCTTGCCATAGTCCTCTTGAATGTTTTATATACCCCATCTATTCGCCATTAATCATAAGTGAGTAAGAGACAGACCTCACACATCAATAATAAGTTGTATCCACTTACCATCAAAACTCAACTTGAACATAATGGCTTTCAGAAATGCCCACTCCACCTTTTCATAAGCTTTTCTCATGTCCAATTTCAATGACATATAAGCCCTACCCCCTTTCCTCGTCCCCTTGATCTAGTGATTAAGTTCATAAGCAATCAGAACATTATTCGTGACAAGACGGCCTGTAACAAAGGCACTTTGAAACTGGGATATAACCTTTGACAAAATTTTCTTCAACCTGTTAGCAAGGACTTTCGCAATAAACTTATAGACTATGTTACATAAACTAATTGACCAAAACTAAGACATGTTTTCTGGTTGGTTTACCTTCAGGATCAAAACAATGTGTGTGAAATTAAGTCTAGGGCACTCATTCTCAGAACCTAGAAAGTCCAACACGACCCACTATGTCCCAATACCTTTGAAAAAAGGGGCTTTTACTAAAATCATGGCTTTTTTTAAAAAAAAATTTATACCCAAAAGAGGGTAGTTTTCAAACTATTTCTCAAATCTATGTAGTTTTAAAAACATCATTCTAAATGACGTTTCTAATCTTAAAACGTCACTTGGACTGGCGTTTTTAAGTAACAGATGTTATTGGAAATGACATTTTTCAATAAAAGACATTAATAGAAATGACATTTTTAAATGAAGATAAAAAACTATTTACCAATGTAAAACTCTAGTCGAACCGACGTATTCTTAAAAATGTCATTCGAAACAACATTTTTAACGGTATCTTCTAACACCCATTTCCCCTTTCTTTTTTCTCTTCCATTCTCTTTGATTTTCCCCCTTCTCTAAATTAGGAGCCCTAACCTAACCCAAAATCCCCACCGCCCACTCCACCTCCACCATTGGAAATCACCCCTCCCCTCACTTCTTTCTCTTCTTCCATTCTCTCTGATTTTTCCCATTTTCTGAGATTGGAGCCCTAACCCAAAATTCCCACCATCAAAAATCACCACCTCCACCACAAAACCCTCCTGTCAGCCACAAAGCAACCACCACTCCTCCATTGCTGGTCTGAGAAAGCCTCTACCACAACCACCCCCCACCTTCGAAAATTGCCACCATTCCCCCACCTTCATAAATCATCACCACCACCCCCATCTTTGGAAATATCCACAATCCCCCCACCTTCACAAATCACCACCACCACCACCACCTTCACAACCCACACACACACATAAACATCATTCGGACAAGGCCTGTCAAAATCTAACATGACACGATTAACCGACATAAATCGACACGGATTAAACGGTTTGGGTGAGACCTTAAAGGATTCGGGTGATAAATGGGTTGGCCCGTTTAACACATGTAATAAACGGATCGTGTTTTGGTAAGACAAGTTAACCTATTTACCCGTTTAAATAAAATTAATATAATAATAAATTAATAATTATTTTAAAAAAAATTAACCAAATTTTTTTTAATGATAGCCACACAGAAAATATATAATCTTTCCTTAACCCTAATTCTTTCTACGTTAAACGACTGAAAGCCTTGTTGCATCTCCACCATTCTTTTGCTCCTCTCTCTCTCTCTCCGGCAACTTAGCAAGCTACAAGCAGCTACCAGTTGGTGTCTTGGACTGTTGGGCTAGGTTGAGTCTTGGCTGACGACGAAAAGGTATTCCGAGGCTGGTTTTGAGGTAATCAAAGCGGTTTTAGGTTTTTGACGGTTTGTTCATCGAGTTTTTAACATTCAGAATGTGATTTAATTTGTTCTATGTTGATTTTATGTGTTCATTATTTTTTTTGCTGATTATGTTGTTGGATCTACTTTCTTTTGGTTTGGTATACTATTTTTGTTCAGATCTGTACGAGTTTGAGAATTTCTTCTAGTGCTAAGATCACATCCCTTGCAAAATAGCTTGTGAATAGTTCAGTTGAGCAAGGTTTTGGCGGATTTACAATTTTTTTATGTATATTTTTTTTGTCTCTAATTTTTTGTATATTCTTCTGGTGATAAGTTTCTGAATGAGAGATATGGGTTAATGGTTTACAAGGTTGAGATTGAGTTGGATTCTCTTGTAATGGTTAATTCTGTTATGGGTAATTCACAATGTGCTTGGCTTTGTTTGGTTTTGCTTGCTCAGATTGAGAGGCTTTTGTGTAAAATGGATTATAGAATAGTTCATGAGTATAGAGAGGCTAATGGTGTGGCAAATTGTTTGGCAAATACAGCTATTATGGAGGGGGTTTCTTCTGATTTTTCTGGTGAAATGAAATTGCTTGCTGCTGTGAGTTTTGCATTGCTCCAAGACCAATTGAGGTTACCTGTTGCAAGGACCAGGAGGACTTTGGTTTTTGATAATAAAGGTTGAAATTGATTTGCTGTGTTTTTTTGAAAAAGAAGGTGTTGGTCCTTGGTATTGAATAAGAGTTATGCTTCCTGTTAGATCTGCACCATGTGGTCTTGATGAGCGATGTTGATTTGTTGTTTGTTGTTGTTGCTGCTAATCTGATGCTAAGTGGATGCATAAATGCTATGGTGCTGCTTTGTAGTAGCATGGATCATTTATCGCCATAATTGTGCCTGCAGGAGGAGTTTTTGTTCAAATTTATATTTTGAAGGATTAAAGTCATTGAGTTGGTGTGTAAATAGGGTTTATTCCCTTTGATTCTTGTAATTCTTTGAATTGTATTCAATAAAATTTTGATTTTTTTTAAACAAACAGGTAAATGGGTTTAACGGGTGGTTTATCGTGTTAATCCGACCCTACCCAATACGACTCATTTAAACTAAACAAGTTAAACGAGTCATGTCGTGTTACACGTTTATTAAACAGTTCGTGTTCGTGTTGAAAATTTTTACTCATTTATTAAACGTGTCGTGTATGAGTTTATATATTTTTCATCCGTTTAACCTGACACGTAACCAATTAACCCAACACGATTGACACCCCTAATTCGGACCAATGTCACAGTACAAACACCACTCCTCCACTGCTACTCTGACAATGCCTCCACCACAACCACCTCTACAACAAGTAACTCTACCTCTCCCTGTTTATTTTTTTATCAATTTCTCTCTGTTAATTCTCAAGGACTTGTTCTCTCTATTTGCGTCTCTCCCTCTCTCTGTTTCTGTGTCTATTTTCCTGCTTATCTGTGTGATTTATCTATGATGTATGTATGTCTGAGAAACCCCTTATAGTGTACCGATGTGTTATACACAAATTTGTCTTGTTCAATATTTTGGTAAGAAGCGTGTAGGATATTACTTGTTAGATGTATATGTAAATGACCTTTATGCAATTATAAATGTAGTAAAAGTCATTTTGCTTCCATATAAATGTAGTAAAAACATGTAAATGTGTAAATGTATATGTAAATGTGCTTCCATATTGCTTCTAGCATGTTTTGTTGCTTATAGTTCACTGGTTTCTGATTTTAACCTTCTGCGTTAGAATAATCATGGCTCATGCATATAGAGAAATTGAGTACTTTATAGCATATAGATAGATTTAGTACTTTAGAGCATGAATGGAAGCACATTTATAATGTTTTGGGTGAAAAAAAAGGTATATACATATCGAGGGGGATAAATCAGTTATTCAATGAAGTTAAGTTTGATGTGTTCATTTTGTTCTTCCATTTTCTCTATTTCCTTGTGATGAATCTATTTCCACTAAGCTATTTCTTTTACCCAAAACTAAGCAGTTTTGGGAACTTACAGCCAAATCTAGGTGGTTTTTGGGAACTTATACCCAGAACTAAGTTGTATTGAAAGTATTTCCCAAACTAATGTAATTTTAAAAACTTCAGTTGAAATGATGTCTTTATACATAAAATGTCAGTTAGAATAATAGTTTTAAGACAACCTAAACCTCTGATCACAATGTAAAACGTCAATTGAACCAACGTTTCTATAACTTGTTTAAGATTTCGTATAAGATTAAAGTTCTATAAAATTTCATAAATGCCCAAGCAACACAATTTTGCAACACCAACTCGGTCTCTCACTCTCAATAATAGCATTGTAGTTATGTCTCTCAGTCAGCATGCACCACCAATGTCATTGTTTGTATCAAAGTTCTTGGTATTGATTTGATCTCCCAATTTGTTAGTTTGCTTGCTCGACACTTCCAACCCTAAGGTTTTTTGTATTTTATCAATTCTTGTATGTCGCATGCATTAAATTTCATGGGGACTTTGATTAACTATGGATCTATTCTACCTCAAGTATTAACCTTTTTTATCAATTCCCAAATTCTTGTGAATTTAGAACTTATTCCACGATTAAAACTAATTGAAATGGCAAGAAAATAAGTAACTATTTTGTTGTATTGGGGTGGACAAATAGAATAAGGATTTGAGGGTTTATAATACAATTCGCCTCCAAAATGTGAAATTGTTATAAATAGTGGCACAAAATTATTAGAGTTTTTGAGTAAAATTTACACTGTAATGGAGTTGGACAGGTTGCATTACAAGTTGAGGTTGACATGTAGATATCCATTTACACTAGGAGCAGGACCAAACATAAATACATATGTTAGACTGAAAATTGGGAATGATGAACTTATTACTTTTTTTATTAATGTGGTACTCGATAACCCCTGCATAGCTAGTGTTGCTTTGTACGTGGAGACGGAAGACATCAATATTGTCGTAGACAATAGTAAGATCGGGGGTGCCTAACCCCCACTACCATGTTTTATAGTGAGTTGCTCAGGTAAGAGATAGGCAACTCAAAATTTCCAACTTTCGGGTTCACAAGTGAATGTTCTACTCCAATGGGAATGTAGTTAATGGGTGTCTCTGGGCAGTACACCTATACCCACTAGCATTCTCGGTCTGCTACATATTGTGGGTACTCAACCCAATGAGTCAGAATTGTGAAATGGGTAAGGAGAGGATTGAGTTGGGTGAACAAGATGATGTCCATCAACCAGTAATGCAAGAAAGTTCAATTCAAAAATATGAAGAAATGTGTTCAAATAATTGTACAGATGTGTCAGATGAAGAAGAAGAAGAAGAGTATAAGGAAATAATGCTTGATGAGCCAGATGAAGATGATAAGAATGGCAAATAAATCAAAGCTGGCGAGGAGGTTCGGATGCATAAGTCTTACTCCCCTTTCTTCACAAACGTTAAATTTGGTCAGCATTCTGATGCAGATAGTTTAGTACCATCTCCTGAATTGAATTTATGGGATCCAGTAAAGATGGAGTTCGTAAAGGGCATGGTTTTTAACGATAAAACGACTTTGATTAGGGCAGTTAAATGGTATTCCATCAAGCCGAATTAGGATTATGTCCTGGTAGAGATGAACACAATGGTGTGGGTTGTACAATGCAACATGTACATGCAGCCTAACTGCAAGTGGAGAATACATGCTTATTTTAGAAAAAAGTTAAAAATGTTTTAGATCACAAAATATGATGGATCTCATACCTGCTTCTACCCTAAAATGAGTTGTAACCACAGGCAGCCAGACTGTGACTTCATCTGTCATAATATATTGGGACTTGTTGGTGATACCCTATAAACAAAAATATCAACAATTCAGAAAAATATAAATGAGAAGTTTAAATATGATATTTTCTACAAAAAATTATGGATTGCGAGGAACAAAGTCATTGCTAAGATTTTTGGTGATTGGGACTCGTCGTATGACATGTTGCCTAAATTTTTTGGTGCAATCAAGAAGTATAACCCTGGCTCGATTGTGAAGTGGCGTTACAACTATGAATCTAATGACTATAATATTTTTTTTTCTGAGTATTGTGGGCATTCAATATCAGCATTAAAAGAATTTAAATATTATTGACCTGTTGTCAATATTGATGGGACTTTTTTGCGTAGCAAGTACAAGGAAAAGCTATTAATGGTGTCAAATTTTGATTCTAATAAGTAAACATTTCCCAGTACATTTGTTATAGTGGAAGAGGAGAATCAATCAAGTCGGTCTTTTTTTCTATATTACCTTCGGCGGATAGTTCTTAGACATCAACAAGGGATATTTTAAATTTCGGATAGGCACGTTGGAATCATTTTTATTGTGAACATGGAAAATTTTGAGTGGGCTCCACCACATCCTTATCATCGCTTTTGTCTTCAGAATGTGTGTAATAATTTTAATACACAGTTTAAGGATGACCATTTGTACGTTCTTATATGGAGGGATGGCAAGGAAAGACATGTTCACAAGTTTGATGAACCGATGACCCAGATATGCAACGTCAAAGAAGAAGCGACTGAGAACTTGAACAATATACCAGTGGAGAAGTGTACATTAGCCCATGATGGTGGACAACGATATGGTATAATGACAACCAATATTTTGGAGATTTTTAATAGTGTTCTCCAAGGTGTTAGGTATTTGTCCATAATTATTTGTGTATAATCGATATTTTATCAGGTCACTAAGTATCATTTCAAACATCAAAATAAGGCGACAAAATGGAAAGAAAATGGGTTGGAGTTCCCTAGGGATGTTGTGAAATGAGTACAACACGCACAACAAATAAATCGTGTCCACGAATTGACGTCATTTCATAGAAAGCGTGGTCTTGCTAAAGTAGTGACAAGTGGTGGTCAGAAGCAAGTTGTGCATCTTTAAGATCGATCGTGCACATGCAAAAAATGGGCAATTTATAAAAATTCTTACTCTCATATATTGGTTGTATGCTCTCATTTTCAAATGTATTTTTAGTCGTACATAGATCTCATATACAACATCGACAATTTAGAGAAAATTTGGGAGCCCCAAATGTATCCTCTGAAACATGAATATTATTAGGATGATCCTTTACGTCCCAAGTTAGTCCCTGATCGCAACCAATGTCGAGACTTGGTTGGTCGTCCAAAGACACTACTCATACGAAATGAGATGGATTTCCCGCTAGAGGGTTGTAATCAAATACATTGTGGACTATGCGGCAAAGTGGGTCACAATCGTCAAAAGTATTCATCTAGAAACACCCGAGCTCCATCATCCCTTCCCTAGGCATATTTAGTTTTTTGTTTACTTGCTTAGTGGTCCTATGTTGTACTAAAGTGTGTATTGGACCTTACAATATAGTTATGTTGTAATATTTGGAATGTAACGTCGAGAATTAGATGTTTGTTGAAATGATATCATTATGTTATCTTGTATGTTAGAAATCTTAACTTTCTCACTATATGATTGTGGATGTTTTGTTATATAATTGATGATTGTATTTGGTTTTTGCAGATTTGTTGTTTTGGCCATGAACAATGATGAGAGATATTTATCACATCCTGGTTCACATGACCACTATGTTCTATCGTTTCAAGCAGAGGATCAGTCAGAGTATATATGGCAGGGCATAGATCCCCCACATTTGCATTGCAGGCGCAATGATCGCACCGCACGACAACTATTTGTCACAGATGAGCGAGTTATTCATCATTTGCTGATTACGGGGTTTTAAGGGGTGCACACGTTCCATCTTTCTATGGGTGAGGCCACTATCACTCTTCAGGATGTCGCAGTGCTTATAGGACTACCGATTGTGGGTGTGCCAGTGTGTGGTATGGATAGTTGTCTTGATGACACAACTTGGCTTGCACTATGCCAGTAGTTGCTTGGTTTTACACCTACAACGGGGGCTATAGATGGGTATTTCCTTAAGTTTCGAACATTGCAAGCTCATTTGGATGGAGATGTCCCTATTGATGTTGATGATGATTTCATAGTATATTATGTTAGAGCATACATCATGCAATTGATAGGTTCTTATCTATTAATAGACGAGTCATCGAGCGAGGTGAAGTTGATGTATCTTCCATTGATTGTCAATCTTACTATTGTCGATTAGTACAGGTGGGCAGCACAATATTGGCCTAGCTATACCGCGAGATATGTGTTGGAACTAGACGTGATACTAAAGATATTGTCAGCTTGCTTGTTCTACTTCAAGTATAATTCAGCCTCCTCTTTCATGTACTTACAATTTTTGTTTTTAAGTTTAATTTAATGTCATAATTACGTGTTATATTACAATTGTTTCGTGTATTTATACAATTGTGGGCATGGGAGCGTTTAGCACACATTTGTTCACAGAGATTACTCTCACATGGCTCATTACCGCATGTAGTAGTGAATATAACAGATGTAAACGCGAAGGATGACCCACCAATGGTGCTGCACCTGCACCGGAACCTGCACCACATGTTGCGCCACATGATGAGCTGCCTGTAGCCCTTGTGGGTGTAGGTAAGACAATATTTGGATTGTACAATTCATTTTTTCATTACTCATACTTATTGGCAACTAATGTAATATGTAATTTTTTTTTTTTTGCTATCCAGTTGGAATGTTGCATTTTTCGAGCAACACACACCTACCTATGTTCTCAAACATTACAGATATTAGCTTGACCAGATGCGAGATGAGCAGGTATACCAACAATTTCACGTATATTTCTGAGTTATTTGTGTTGTTGGTGGTTTGTTGTTCTGTAATTTGAGGTTTGTATGGTTGGTGGATGTTTTTGGCATGTTTTGGGTTATTATTAGTGTATGAATAGAATATAATATGCAACAGGTGTTTTTGAAATTTTTTTGAGGTCATACTTATAGGAGAAACTCCGTCGAAATTTTTATTTAATGTCTTCTAACAATAATATACAGTTTTATCTTGCAGATGATATGATAGCCTTTCACTATGAATGTGCTAGGCATCCTACCAAGTTACTCTTTGTGAAGTCAAAAATCATGGACTATACAAGCACCGCTCGTTTGTTTTGATGTGGTAGAGTGGCATTTTCCCAATCGTGTTCTCCGACAGTTTGAGTGCAAACAACCGATACCAGCGGCGTGTGATTTGAGTAGCGAGTTGCATGCCACAAATAGGCGTGACAAACTTGGTTATGACTGGACCACCGCACATCAGCGCTAATCAGAATGTAGGAGCAGCAACGGGATACTATTGTTCATGGCGAGCCGACCCTCAACATGATGGATGTCACTGATCCATACATGAAGTGGCATCAACGCATTACTCGTCTACTTATGGAACCACCTATGTCGCGACCTTATGTCAATTTCCAACTAGTCGACAGAATCATCAAGCTATTGGTATACGTTGCTTAATTTTCAGTTAAAATAAATGTGTTACACAAATTACGTAATATTGTTGTAAATTATTAGTGTATGGTGATGCAGGAACAAACACCGACACTGATATATCACACAACATGTGATATTGTTAGGGGCCAGCATGATTTGAGGACTTGTTTAGAGGCCATCAGTTGGATTAGGGATGTCAGTTACAACTGTTTGTCATCTATTTTTGAGCACCGTAGACTTGTGTAAACACAAATAGATATTCAGCACCCATCAGTTGTAGCACCAGTGTCTGCACACCAGCGTGGTGTATGTATTCCACAACGGCCAGCTGCACGCTCACATGGATAAACATCCTCATCGGTCGTGGATACTACTTCGACATCATCATATGTAGGCTCATCTACTTCATATGTTTCCAAGACTACCGCAGCATGTCCACCTACGCCATATATCCCGGTTGTTGATTATTGCATTCCACTAACCGTTGTTGACCATGCCACCACCTCCGACTTACCCTCTTACATAGACACCTACAGTAACATCATTTGTTCCACCACTGACCTCACCACACATGGATAGATTTTCGGCATCATACACACCTTCATAGGAGTCGGTGGTTACAGGAGATGTGTCACATGTACTGGATCAGACAGCTATATCACTTCCCGATGTGACTTATATTCTACAGACTGTCCCACCGCTAACCCATCAACCTATCTCTTCTATCACATATGAAGACATTTTTGATGATGATGAGGTTCATGTTGAGGGAGTGACACAGGAGCCATCACTTTCACACAGAAAGGCGAGGCAGAGGTGGGCATGGAGTTAGTTGTCTTGGCCACCATGCACATGATTTTGTAGATGGTGGAATGACTCTAGAGATTACAGCTTCTCCTGATGGACAGCGGCCCAAGTGATAGAGCGGACCATCACCTTATGGGATGTAGTCCATTTTTTTTTATCTATGTTGTATATAAATTGTGTTAATTAGTGTTGTATATAAAAACTCTTGGGTTCATATTTTGATATACTGTACTTTAATTACTACATTTCAAATTAGTTATGAAATACACCATATTTCATAGAAGCATAATAAGGCAACATACTACAAATACACATATGACAATAATGTCTAAATGTTACAATACATGAGTTGCATAACACTCTTTCATGGGTCTTCATCTTCGTCAGACATCTCCACATTAGAAATACATCCAACTTCCTCATTCAATTGGAAGCTTAAAATTTCTTCTTGTATCTTCCATTCTACAGCACGGTCTCTTGCGATGCGAAGGAGGTTATACCAATTACAATGGATTGTCATTCGATTGTTCTCAGCTCGAATACGAAACAATGCTCACTCTACTTCTTAGGAGTGGTAATAGGAATACCAATGGCAACTTGTCAAGGCCTTCGTATTTTGCAAGAACATAAATCTAAGCTTAGATTTTCTCTTTTCGTAAAATGATATTGTCATTCCACCATCATTGTGTTTCTAGTCATTTGTGAATACCGTAAGCAAGGATTCATTGGATAGAAGAACTCATCATCTAATGCCTAATGATAACCAAGAGTTTCAAACACTGTTCGCAGACTATAATTCATGGTTAGAGATGAAGTGTGTATATTGAACATTGCACATGCATTGAAACTTATAGACATTATTGATGTGAGTACACTAGTCTATAGCCTCAATAACTGACATTGAACCAATGTGTAGTCATAACGACTAACATTGAACTAGTGTGTTGTCACAATGACTGACATTGAACCAGTTGTCATGTTGTACCTATTTTTTGTTCAGCAGCCAACATGAATAAAGTGCATCAACACTGTTTGAAATAAAGACAAACCAATAAATTGACAACACACTGCATTGCACTTCAATGAATGTGATGTCTCAGTGTGTTGTCACACTGATAGGTAAAAGTGTATAGTCACACTAGTTGCACTCTTATTTCAATGTGTGACCATCAACCCAAATAAAAAAGTGAGTACACACTGCTGCATTGATGATAAATATTCTTATCCAAAAAAATAAATGACTGCACATTACTACATTGAACACAATGACTAAAACCTTACTATGTAACGATCAACCATTGAAATCACTATAAAAACACAATAAGGAGTGGTTCATATCACATGTATTGACTATAATATCTACATCAAGACCATCTACCATTGATAATAGCCATAGACATTAATGAGTTTGGTTGTTACAAAAGAAGAACCAAAGGATGATGATGCGCAAGTGTCGATATTATATGCTCCGATTTGCAAACTAACATGATTGCCACTGCATTTGGTAGGGAGTTGACAACTATTGAGCGATCTATTGTATTGTCTAATGAACAATACGTATTATATGAGTATATGTCTGATGAAAATGAACAAATGTAATCAGTGTCCAACTAATTGTGCATATAACGTTTATATGTATGTCATATTTGATGTTAAACAATCTCATAGCTTTATCAGTTTTTTGTCATATCATAACTTTTTCATTGTCACATCCTCTCATTGTCAAATCAGTTCCCAACTATACGGTGTGATGTCATTTTACTGTTATTTTAAATTGTCAAACCAAGCCAATATATACTAGCATTCACAATTATGTAAAATTGTAAATGATACAAAACAAAATGTATAAGCGCACATCAAATACAAAATACTACCAAACCAATGAAGGTTCTTCTTCAAGCAATGAACAAAATAGTTCATCTTCTGCCAACAAACGTGAACACTCAACTGACAAATCAACATCGTTAAACAGAGTTCCTTCTATTGGATCACATTCAGATTCCATTGATGTACGTGGTATGGACGAAAGCATGAGTTTCGCAATAAGTCTATCGACCCTTATCACTCATTCGGTCAAGTTGGACATGTAATTGTTGGGCCTACAACTGACTATCCGCCTCCATGTGCTCATATTGAACTCACACTAAGATGGCGACAATTATATGAAAAACGTTGTGACCTTGAAGTATTTTATCGTTGGCATGGACTTGCAGTACCGAAAGCACGTTCAGTGATATTTACAATCCACAGAATTCAAACAATCATAACGAAATCATACCAAGGCTTGAACGTAAAAATAATCAAATGCAACACTGACTAGATTGTTTGCATGCAATCGAGTCTGCAAAAATAAAGTAGTTTGATCTTGAATATACCAAAATTAAAATTTTAGAGGATTCGTTACTTATTTTCAATCCTAAACTTTTTGATTTCTCTTATATGAACGATGATGTGTCAGACACTTTTATCCCATCAAGTTTATGTGTATTCTGTAATCCTCTAGGCTGTTTTGAGCATCAATCACGTTATTGATACCTTTTTACCCTATCCATTGAATTGGAAAGTGTCATGAAATAAATATTCAATTTTTTTGTTATGAATAAATTAGATTTTTATATACACTCCGTTTTGTTTGACATTATTGTCGTTATCAATCACAATATAAATGTTTGAATGTTAAATTAAAATTAATAAAATGTAAACGTTTCAATGTTAATATTTTGAAATAATTAAAATATAATTTTTGTTTAATTTTATTTATTTATTTAAAAAAATAACAATAACTTGATGAAATAAAAAAAATAGGAAAACAAGTCAATACAAATGTCATTTTTTAGAAACATCATTTGGATCAACGTTTTCTTTAAAACGTCGTTTTCACTGACGTTTTACATGGTCACTTGAACTAACATTTTTATTATTCTAATTAATGTTTTATCATTAAAGGCGTAAGTTGTAATGACGTTTTTAAGACTACTTGAATTTGAGAAATAATTTGAAAATCATCCTCTTATAAGTAGAAGTTTCAAAAAAGCCATGGAATAGGGTAGAAGCTCTTGAAAAAACATTACTCCCATTCCATCTGGCCCCGGTGATTTTTGTGGGTGCATTTGTTTAAGAGCTCTCGTAACCTCTGGATGGAATTCTCTAACCAGTTCTTGGTTCATCATAGGGGTGCACTGGAGAACCTGTCCATATTTTGATGGGAAGGATTGTCAGAACTGAATAGTTGCCTGAAATAATCGACAGCAAC
The DNA here is from genome assembly GCA_963454935.2 of Ilex paraguariensis. Classification (NCBI taxonomy): domain Eukaryota; kingdom Viridiplantae; phylum Streptophyta; class Magnoliopsida; order Aquifoliales; family Aquifoliaceae; genus Ilex; species Ilex paraguariensis. The sequence goes on from CAUOFW020004793.1 coordinate 15,043, forward strand.
CTCCACAATTTGCCCCCTCTCCGTGACCCAGTTCCCTTCATTATCACGAATCCCCGAAATGGTATTTCTCTGCTTTCTGTTACTTGCTTGGGCATGGAAATATTTGGTGTTTCCATCTCCATCTTTAAGCCAAAGCACTTTCGACCTCTGCTTCCACATAGTCTCTTCAGATTCCAAAAGACTTTGAATTTGCTGGTGAATTTCCTTTATTTCCACTCTTTTTTCCCCTGTCATCGCCTCACTTTGTGTTCTAGCTAGGCGTTCTCTGTTCACTTGAAGCTTTCTACCTATGTGGTCAAATTTCTCATATTTCCAATTCGGCAGCCCCATCCAACATTTCTGAATATTATTCACAAAATGAGTTTCAGAAGATTCACCATACCAATTCTGTCGGATTACTCATATTTATCACATAAAAAGTTTAGCATTATTTTCTTGTAGTATTGCAAATTAATAGACAAATCAATTTCTTATGTCAAATAGGGAGCCAATAAACTGGTATTCAATGGGCGAAGTAATCCTATTGCATTGTCTATGGTATAAGTTGCTGACATGAATGGGTTATGTGAAAAAGATCACCTCACTGCACTCACCCCCACTGTCTGTTTTTGTTTACTTATTGTACCTTGAACATTGACTGTGTCTGTGTAAAATACTTGATGGGTTTAATTAGCCAAAAAAGTTTTATAAAATAAGTAATTCAAAATATAGTTGGTCCATTGAATGGTTGACTCATGATGGCATGCATGGTTGACTCATTCCAATTGGCAATTGGCAATTACTAATTTTATTATTTTTTTTGTTCCTTGTTTCCGAAGCTACGAAACAATTCTAGGACTAACAGATATATGAAACGTGTTTCGTGATGCAAAATACTAAAAATCATATTCAAACTCATGTAAAACATATTTTTTGACACAATTATCAGATAACACAATCAAAAAAATCTTTAACTTTGTGTATTGTGTTTTAATATAAGGTCTTTTATAAGGACAATTTGGCCAAGTAACACTCTAATGTGCAAATAGAGTATAAAAACATGAACTATAATTCACAATGGTCCACTTGCACATGTCTTCTGTGTGAAATTTTTTACTTTTTAATTTTATTTATAACCAGTATTATAAATTCCCTGTGATATCTTATTAAATTACAAATCAAGGCCCTTCTACTTATTGGTAAATAGGACAACACCCAACTCTAAATCGTTTCAGTTATTAGCACACAAAGAAGTTTATCTCTCTCTCTCTCACTTGCCAAAATATCAAATGTTGTAATGTGGATAAAATTAATAAACACTGAGGTTATAACTTAAAGAAGCAATGCTTCTTAAATCTAAAATGTTGACCTAATCAATTTTTTTTTGTTCAACAGTCAAGGGTGTTCAGACCAACTTACGTGCACCTCGAATAATTCCCTCCCTAATTTGGTCAAAAAAATTACCAAGATTCAAGGTATAAATCTCACATTGTTTGACCCAAAAAAATTGTCAAAATTCAAACTCAAAACATCTACGTTTACAACTAATCTCTGTTAAAATAACTAGCTATAACTATGCCTGAAGGCACAATATAATATAAAATTCAAACATGAAAATAATCGATACCAATATATCAAATAATAATTTTTCTTTCATTCCTTTTTTTCAATTACATAATTTAAAATTAATTTCTGCCCATTATTTTTTTTTTTAAAAATAATCTCAAAATATTATCAACATGTATATACTATATAATATATGAATAATGTCTAAAATAAAAATTATATTGAGCCACAAATTAATAAAAAATTAAATATTCAACTTATGATAGATATGAGCGAGATAAATATACAGGGATACCCAGTCTAAAACCATTATTAATTTAGGTAAACAACTATATACATAATAAGTACACTTATTCAGGTTGAACCAAGCCAAATAAGCCTCAACATTTCATTTGTTTTCCATTTACCCTAGGCTGCTCCTACAAACAATATTAAACTCATTCAAAACATTTGAAAATCAGTTCAGAGATCGTCAGAAATCCAACTGCTTTAATTCCACAATAAAGGCACTTTGACATAGTCTACCGGACTACCCTTTGAATCCCATGATGAATCTGTATTCAAGCTTTTTGCAGGTTCCATCCTTTCCATTTCATATTGCTTAGCCATCCAAACCCAGTGAATAATTGCCCTGAATGTAACTTCACAAGGTGCTCTCTGTAAGGTATAAGTATGTTCCTTAGACCTGCATGTAAGTACACATATCAAACCTCGACAAATAAACACTGCATTCAAACACACACGAAATCCCCAACCACACACAACCCATCCAGAGAGAAAGAAAAGATGTAAGAGGGAGGGGGGATTACAATAACAATAATAGCAAAGAAAAAGATGGGAATTACAATAATAATTAACAATAGTCACAAACAGAAGAACGAGTAAGGGCAGAATAACAATAATATAATAATAATATTGATCATAAATAAACAGCAACCTCAAATAGGGGCAGTATTTTGAAGTTTTAACTATGGTAAAGAATGTAATATGTATACCTGAAATGCACATCGTCTTATAAAGATGAGCAACTCTAGCATCCCCCTTTGTACTCATGTGAGGCTTCTCCAAGCACTCAAGAAATGCCAGGTCTGCCTTGAGAAGCTCGGCCTGATCATGTGAGTCATAGCCAATGTCATGACAATAGCAGCAAAAATCCAACCAATCCATTGGTCGCTTGTCCCAAAGAAGAGACCCTCTGTCTTTGCCACTTGACCAATTAGGTCCACAGTAATAGCCATAACGTGGAAACAATTGGGAAAGAAATGCCCTTGCACCTGTATGCCAAGGAACCTTGGAAACATATGGTCTGAAGCGCACAGCGGAATTCTGAGCACCATATTCAGCACCATGATGAGGTTGGGCGTGCTTTTGCAGCCCTTTGTTTACAGTTGCTGGGATTCGAACTGTATCTTTGACATTAATAGCCCAAGGAACAAGAGAAAAAAGGGACAATCCCCACAACCTGACATCAAAATTAGCTCTTTGTTTGACTGGCTCCATAAGAGTACTTGTGCTTATGGCTGCTGTTGCCATATCCTTCTTTGAATGGGTCCCACTCCAGGGTATATTACCTAGGAACCCAAAGTTCATTGCTGACAAACACTATGTCACCAGTATACACTTCAGCCACCAAACATTACTAATTGAGTAAACCTGTACCTACAATTAAATATGGTCACAAACACAGCTATTGAATCTAAAAGTTTAAGCAAAATCACATCTTCAGCTCCTAAAGCCATATTCTGATCACATGAAAAGAAGCAGCAGCAATTTCAACAAAATCGCTGTCATAACACAGTTTCATAACACACTACAAGTTTAAATTATGATAAAAAAACGAAAAATCTAGCAATAGAAAAATGAAAATAAAGCAAAACAAAAAATATGTACACATGTATAGTCTGAGCAGAAAATTACATAAGGCTTGGTGCAGGTTGCTGAGGAAACATATATGTTGGCCAAAACTAAGCTAAACATTTCTCCTTAGGATCTGATAATTTATTTGCACAAAAAGAGAAAACATAAAGCAAGTTTTTCACTCACATTGGTCTTCTAAAGCTGTTCAAAACTCTAGGCCCTCAATATATTTGAAGAGTCCTCAACTATAATCTGAGTAAGGCCGAAACAAAGAGATATTATCACTAGAAAACCCAAAGGTCACGACAGATAAGTGCAAGAGATCCCCAACATACAACCAATCAGCCCAAAATGTTTGATATTGTCTCTTTTTTTTTTTTTTTTTTGGGTGGGGCATGGGGAGGGGGAAGGGTGGGCTGTTACTTTTTCTTAGTTGCTAGGGCATTCAACCTCAACCATATAAACCAACCTTGGGTAACTAAGAAGCACGGACACGGACACGGACACGCCGACATGACATTTTTTAAAAAAATAGAACATAAACACGGTAGGAACACACTACAAAAAAAAATTATATGTTATATATAACATTATATAATTTATTGCAAATATATTAATAATGCTATGCAATTCATAAAAAATTCAGTATTGTATGATAAGTAAATCTAATGTCTAGTCATCTATGTAAATTTTTAGACTAAAGCATCCTCATAATAGTCAATAATCATCAATTTTTTTTTGTAAACAATGTGTACCTACTATATAATTTAAATAATTGCTCTTATTTTCTCAATTCCTCTTTTTTTAAATTTCTATGTAGTTTTTATTTTTATTATTATATTTGGAGTAAAACTTTAACATGTCTAGGGTTAGTAATTATATGTTCTCAAATTTTTAAACTTTGTTAATCACATTTCAACACATGTCTATTATTTACTAGTAGACACGTTTTAAAGAAGTGTCGGACACATGTCCAAAATTAAAAATTTATCATTTAATTGTGGACACAGATAAAAAAATATCGAACATGTGTCCAAAAATGTCGGTGTCCAACACAAATATGTCACCTTCTCGAGAGTGTTTGTGCTTTATAGTTGGGTAGCTCTAATTGTCCACCGAGGGACACAAGCTCCCTTTACCCCCCTCTTACAAAGGCCCGAGCTTGCATGTCGGTCTAACAAGTAACAAACAAACCGCTCAAAACCCAACTTTGATATCATGTTAGATTATCCAACTCCAAACCAATTAGTAATTGGTGGTGAGGTCCCTTAACCATATAAACCAACCTTAGGTGACCCCTAATTTTTCAATATGAGATGTAAGTTCTCTTTACATAAGTTACACGAGATCAATGAGTTCAACTTATCTATACCAAGAGAATCCATTCCATTTGAAAAGATTAAATTTATCTCAATCAAATCAATCTGAAAAGAGATGTACCCACACACAATTAAGGATAGAGTATTCAAATTTAACCACAACCTTGATGCAATCAATCATCACATATTAGGGATGTCAGTAGACCGGCAAAAAAGGGGTATTCATCTAAAACCCACTCCGTTTGGATGAGGGATGGACTACACGTATTAGACAGTGGACATATACAGGGATACCCGTATAAACCCGTGCGGGGATGAACTAAAATTCATTCTTGTCTCCGTCTCGCTAAACTCGTGATATATATATATTATCACATATGTAAACCCCATCCACCCTCCCACCCACTTATTAAAACCTATATATAATATCACAAACCGCACCCACACACACATTCTTCTGTTTAGAAAAAAAAGTTTACTTTCTTTTTTTTTTTATCCATTTATTATATAATGGAGTTTCATCCTTCTTGCAGAATCATTTGTGAGGTTTTATAATTTTTTTTTTTAAATCATAGAAATTAATTGTTATAGACGGGGACGATGGCAGGAACGGTAGGGGGGACAAGGCTCAAAATTTACTCGCGAAATAGGGACAGGAATTAAAATTTTCTCCTCTAACAAGGGTGAGCGAATATTTTTGAAACAGGATGGAGAATACTCCCCCCGCCTTGCCTCTGGTCCACTGTCATCTCTAATCACACATCACTTCAAATAATGAATAAAATCGCCACTAAAATAACTAAAAAATGTTTTCCTCCCCATCTATAGATAGCGATAGACACTAATGATGAACAAAGACAAAATAATTTTATATAGAGTAATCGGAGTTTCATATGGATAGCTGTCATAGATTATGTGGTCGGATGCTAAGTAGATGTATGAAAAACAAAAAGAATAAGAAAAGTAAAAAAAAAACTAATTAGTAAAAAGCTTAGGTTCTACCTCGTTTAGATTTTTAGGTTTGAGAGAGAGAGGGAGAGAAAGAGAGAGATATGCCAGGCTTTGAGCAAGGATTCTCATACCAAATAGCAACTAAGGTTGTAAGAAAATGGCAGCAAGGAAAAGATGTGTTTGGGTTGGTCCGTACTAGCATGAACAATCTCAAAAAATAAAGTTAGAAAGGGGCAGATATACGGATAATACATGACACCATTCTCAACTGCCTTCGCAACAGAAACCGTTGTTAGGGAATCCACCTTTAAATTCCCTGTATTGTCATCAAAGCCCTAAATCAATCAAAGTTAATCTTATGTCACATACTTTTGGATATTGAAGTAGATACCAATTTGTACTCTTTTTTTTCTTTAATTCACAAAGCCCCAAAATTTTCAACCTATATCTCCATAAATGGAATTTGTAAGACATCACTCGCCGAAGCAACTCAACATAGCATTTGGAACTCCTTAAAGCTATAGATTGTACCAAAAAAAGTTTGATAGCCCCAATTTATTGCCTTCTTTATATCCTAAGAAGTACGAACACGGATACGTCGACACGGGATTTTCCAAAAAAGGAAGGTACGGACACACTGAAGGAGACGCTAAATATAATGTATTTATTTTTTATATGTAAAATAAATATATATTAATAAAAATCATTTATTCATCTTTTCTATAATTCTAAGAATTTAACATCACAAAATTATTGAATAAAAAAATCAAATATTGGACCTATGCACTTATCATAAACATCTATGATCTAACAATCAATGACTATAATTTCAATTTTAAAAAAATACCTCACTTCATAACCTTAATTTTCATTTAATTTCAAAGAACCTCATTTTCAAAACCATATTTCTCATCAAATTATTTTCAAATAAAAAGTGTATCCTATTTTGTATATAGTTTTGTAATCGCGTACAAAATTATGTTTATATTGGTGTCCTATGTCTATGTAGTGATTATAACTATTTTTATATTATATCTTTGACCCATATTTTTTTAAAATTACAAAAGTAATTTCCTTATTATAAAGTTTGTTGAGAAGTTTCTAAAAATTTGAAAAAACAAAATCTGAACGTGTCCCCAACGTGTCAGACATATGTCAAAAAAATTATAGTAATAAAAAAATCAAACACTCATTTTAGTGAGATCGAAGGGTATTTGTGTCCCAGACATGTTCGACATCGACAGTGACCAAAATGAAATGTCCATGCTTCTTAGGTTATATCTTGGCTTTCATCCATTTTACTCGAAATAATATTTCTTCTTACCTAGTAAAGCTCCTAATACCATAATCCAATCGTTTGAATTCTCCTTAGAATCCAACTTACTCTTTTTTTAGGTTTGAGACCTTAGTTAGATTTAAATGTCTTGACACAATTCCATGATGAGCAACAAAGATTCAATAACAGGAGCACTTCATAAGATTTCATGGAAGCTCAACGGTGATTGACCTAGACCGCTTTCTCATTACCACCATCAGTTTCAGCAGTATTCGGAAATTCTTTTCTTTGGACACTTCCATACAAACTTAGATTTAAAGCCAAGTTTTTTAAATGCATGAGATATGATAATTGTCATTTGCAAAGATCTCCTATAACCTTTCATAAAAACTTGGTCTAGTCTTCAACACTAGGGTGGTGTTCGGTTTGTGCCTCAAAACCAAATTTTTGTTCTCAAAATATAAAATCTTGTGAGATGCTAATTGGTTAGCATTTTCTAAAAATAAATTTTCAAAAAAAGTGAAATGAAAACAAAAACTAGAGAAAACATCATTTAGATGTTCTCTGAGTTTTCAAACCAAAATAGAAAACAAGGAAATAGACTCCTAAACTCTTTAATGAGGTCTCCCCTTCGAATCCCCTTAGCAATAAAACTAGTCTAGTTTTTTTTGCCTTAAAAACTAGACCCTACTTATAAGTAGAAAGCCATGTTTTTTATACTACACAACGACCTTAGTTTCCTTTCTGAATTCCTAACAAGCAAAGACATGACAACAGAATGGGGACTTATCCACTACATAATCTATCAAACTCTTTAACGAGATTAGAGAACTTCTTCTGCAACCCCAAAAGAAATCTGATATAAATTTTGTGTACTGTTTCTTCTAGATCATTTTGTTTAAAAGGTTCAATAAGGAAAAAAGAATGGTACAGAAAAAAAAAACGTAGGAAGATGATATCCTTAATATTTCACAAAATTAGAAACGAAAACCCAAATAGAGTTGGGAATTGATAAGAATATACGGAATCATATAATTTAACATTTCTATCTTGTTTTCCAATGGGTACAAAGAAAAGAAAAATAATTTCGAATCCAATTTCCTTTTTCCTTTCCCATGTATTTTCTGAGCTCATCTTCTTAAAACAGCTGTCCAACATCATCTAACAAACATGGTTACGATCAACAGCAGCAAAAGAACACCACTCTATCTATGTATGAACAAGACTACAACTGGAAATCCAAAGCAAACACTCCCCATCTTGTTTTTAGAACCAAACAGAGCATAACATCAAAACACTAAGATCAAAACACTCAAGCAACGAAAAAACGATACACTAAAACACAATATGAGACTCCAATTCAACACACTGAGACTGCGAAAAAACAAAATCCAACAGTTTGGGCAATCACATATACATATATCAAAAAAGTATAAAACCAACTCAAAAAATAAAGAAAAACCCTGAAGTTGAACGTACGTACCTTAGCGTATTCATTAATCAGGACACAAATCAAATTCTCGAGAAAACAATCAAGCTTTGAGCCTCTGATCCATAAAACAGAAACAGAAGATGAAGAGAAAATTCACAAACTATACACACGCGCACGCAAACACACACATGCGTGTGTGTATATACCTCCCACAGAGAGAGACAGACAGAATGGCTTGTGGATGAGGCTTTCTAGCCCAGGGCCGACTCCGATTTCTGATTCGTCCACATTGCAATGGGACCCACCTGCCCGATCCCCCTTTATGTTTGGCTTTGCGTCTTTTTGGTCTTCACAATCGCAAGCTCCTTCTTAGACTCTTTATGTTATTTTTATTAGTTTATTCCCATTATATTATTTTTATTGATTTAATCCATAAACATTTAATTTAAATTTAAACAGTCTTTATATTGACAATTCATTAAATTATTTAACTAAAGAGATTTGTCAAATGTATCTCAAATTATTCATTGACATGCGAAAGAATTCTATTGAAGATAAAAAAAGTACGTAAATTTGCATCTTTCTATGAATTTGTAGTTATGTTTTCTATCAAAATTTGATAGGCACACAAACTTTCAAATAGAATCGAACACATTGTTCCCAGAAGCCAGAAGGTCGTTTCCTTCTTTTTTTTTTTTTTTTTTATGGGGGGTGGTTTTGTTCCCGGAAGTTTTCATAAAAAACACTTCGACTCAAATTTGAGTTATGATTAAAAATGCTCTTAATCACTCATCTGTTGCACATACCAACACTATTTTATAGATACGAATTTTCATCTTACACTAGTAGCTGCTCACGACAGTACATTTCAAAAAGAATGAAGCATGTTCCCCCCAAGCAGTTTTCAACTAAACCCCTCACCTACTATTTTACACAACCAAAATGAAAACGCTCACTATGTTACAAGTCCGTGAAACAAATAATGAAAGAACAACGAACAATTCCCCAGACAGGTGACTTGGAACTCTCAGAGTACAAATAGATATGTTAAATGAGGCAGAAAAAACATTCAGATGGAGTACATGGGATTACAAGGGGATGAAACTATATGATACACAGGATATACAAATGGCAAGATGCCAGCTAACTCGCTTTGATAGGCACCATCTCCGGTCAGTTCCATGAGGGTGATGACGCTTTATACACAAAATCTTGTGAAGGTGCTGTCCCATAGTTTAGATCGAGACTGTGGAGTTGTTCCATCAGTTGAGAGCGGCGTTCCTTGAAGAAGTCAAGACGAGTTGTTAATTCTACCAAAGTGGAAGATGAAACTGAGGGATGTTTAGGATAATCCATCACCTGCAAAACACATACCAAAATGAAGGGATTGCTCTGGTAAATGCCATGATTATGTCAAACCACAGGTCGCACTGGTTGCTAATAACGTTCTGGGAATGATTCCAAGGAAGAAAACTATAAGATAAAAAGAAAGTAATCAGTTAATTCAAACTTGGGAAGCAATGTTCTAACATAGCTTCTCGATTTTTTTTTATTATTAAACTTCCAAAATATCATGATTAGTTTTGTTGAAGGAAAGCTTAAAATCTTTTCAAAGAGAGCTTCACTATCATGTCTCCTAAAAGCAAGGGGTTGAGAAAGCTCAATGAAAAAACATGTAACAGTCTAGAACTTAGTTGATCAGATTTTTTGCTTCCCCTACAACATATTTTCGTAACCAAAGCCGCAGAGATTTTCACAAAGTTATAAGTCTTACATCAGCTGCCGTTGAAGTGGAAGGCATGAAGGCTGAATCAACAGAACAAAGATCATCAACAGATATGCTTGTGGATGCCTCAGTACTTTTGGAGTTACTCAAGCTTGTTGCATCTACAAATTGCTTCCGGCCAGGCTGCCGACTACTGCTGCCAGATGCTAATAATTGTCCTTTAAAACTCTCCTGAGCAAACATAAGAAATAAAAGGGTTTAGATAAAATATATATATAAATACATGATGAACCAAAAAGAGGTGCTCATAGAACAGCAAACATGGGAGATGTGCATCAAATTAAATATGGAAAAAGCATGAGTTTGGAACGGATACTGGTTTTCCATTTGACAAATATGGGTTAACTATTTAGAGAGTTACTGACATTGAAATCAGTTTTTTGTTTTGCAAGCATTATGTAAATGGGATGAACATGTTAGTAATGTGGGCTTGCCAAAACATGCCACTCAGAAGGAGTTCAAGTGGATAAAGACTGGCAAGTTCAACACCTGATCCTCTCTGATCCCATGTTTCATGGCACCAATGTAGTGGGATACAAACTGACCATCAACCAATTTAAAAGATAAGGATTGAGAGTGCACCAAGTGTGTCAGCCAAAACCATGAAATTTGCTTCTTGCAAGTGGAGAATCAGATTTTTCGCAATGGCAATTCTTTAGTAATTATTATGTTGACATGCACAAAGTTAGATGGCAAAACAGCCAAATTTGGTAACAAGATCATTTAATCTGTAGAAAGTATAAACTGACTCTGTCTTCAAGTATATTAAAGGCACTTAATACATTTGCTTGCATGTTCGGCAATTCCAACGTAAGATATCCCTCCACAATTGTAAATAATAAGGTTAAGGGAGGAAAAAAAGAAAAAGATTGAAAACTGTTGAGTGCATTAGTGATTGAGTGCCATTTATAATAAGTGTACCCCAAAGGGGCATATTGGTCATTTTTGGTTTGGGTGCATACATATGAAAAGAGAGGATGGTTGTGGTGTCCACCTAAGAAATGACTATAATATCCTTCTTCTTATTCACTTTAATCATACATAACTTTCTTTTCAATTGCATGATCAACTGCAACTTAACTACACCCTTAACTCCCATAACCACCCTATATAAATCTATCTAATCTCTTCCAATTTTTTCTCATTTTTTCATCTGTGCATGAATACTGTTTGTGCACAGCCCCCACTATATATATGCATAGTTATTAAAACCGGACAGGACCGGTGGGTCAACCTGGGAAACGGGTGAACTAGACCCTACACTACACTGGTCTGGGTAAGCAATTAGATCAGATAAGCATGTGAACCGCCTAAGAACCGGAGGAACTGGGCGGTTTTTATAAAAAAAGGCTAATACGGGTAGATATTAAACCAGACGGTTCATTGTATTTGTATAAAAACAGATTTTTTTCGGCATTTTGTGCCCTAACATCACAATCGACCATCTTCATCGCAAGTCACAAGCTGCCTCACCAGTCACCGCCGCCTTCTTTCTTCAGTCCAGGAGAGTCTAAGTCCTTTCTCACGGCTCACCTTTGTTGTCCAATCCTCTAGATCTTCTCTCTCTCACTCCATATGTGCTCAATGTCAAGCAATTCTCACGATCGACAACTCATCCTCTCACAACTCTCAGGCTCATTGCTCACTATTTGTCTCACAATTTATCTTTGACTCAGCTCACTCTTAGTCAACATTTTTCAGGCAGTCCTCTCTCTCTCTCTCTCTCTCTCACATCAAGCAACAGGCGAGTTCATCTCTCTCATGGTCTCATCGTCTCCCATAGGCATACCTCTTCTTGCTCATTTATCTCACCTCAATATTACCTAAAATTATCAAACTTCATTTATTAATTAATGTTTTTAATTTGGGGTTGTGCCTTGTAGTATAGTGATCAAAATCGTATAATTCGCAATTCGAATCGTACGATTTGGTTTGATACAAACACAAAACAATTCTTATTGCACAAGCCTTTCAATTCAGCCACTTTTTTTTAAAAGCCAAATTTTCAGCAAATCGACGTCGTTTTGTCCACTAAACAATAAAATGACATCGTTTTGTTTGTAGAGAAACTCAAGCTCTAATAAAAGCTCGGCCTCATTACTCGTTTTCTCTCGAGTCGTCTAAAGCTCGCCTTGTGTTGTCTGAAACTAAAGGTCACGGCTAAATCTCTCGAATAATTGACTGAAGGTATATCTCCTGCTCCTCTTCTTTTTTCTTAACAATAAGCAAACCCAAGCATGCCCTTTTTCTTCTTTTCTTTACATTGGATTTTTCTATCTCCTGTCACCATATTTCAGAATAAACTTTAATTTTTTCCCTTAATTCTTTTATAGGTGGTTTGTTAGATCCTAATTTTTTATTTCAAAATGTTGTCTGTATTTTTTCTTCTAATTAATTTTCTTATTTGTTTTTTTTTCATTCATGTTTTTAACCTAATTTATATTAGGTGTCACTATTTTGGTTCTTGAATAGTCATGATTCTTTAATGATTTTTTTTTTCAAATTGTTGAATTTGAAAATGGTTAAACAAAAGATGAAGTAAAGCAAAAGGCTAGCATCTTTCCATTTAGATGTAGTGATTATGTCATTTGATTATTTTTAGAATGAAATAATGTTCAATATTCAATATCGTGTCTATTTTTAATACGTAGATATTTTTTTTATTTTTGTCCAAATTTTTGTGTCGAATCTTATGATTCAAGATTCTCAAATTTAGGATTCTGATTCACAATACGAATCCCAATTTGACAACTATGTTGTGCAGTTAAAAGCTAAAATAGTTGGGAATAGGAGTTGAAATTTGAAATACGGGTTCTGTTATTTTTTGAGTTGGGTTTATTTTTTTTCAACTTCAAGTGTTTTTTTTTATACTGTGATGGACAATTTTCCTCTTCATTAGCTGTGATGCGCAATTTTGTTCTTGCATCTTTGCTCTACATTAAACTGTGATGCTTTGTTTTTGTATTTTGATTGACGTATAATAAAACATGTAATTTTTATAATTATTAAGATTTTTCAGCATATTTTTTAATTAATAAATATTTTTGTTTCTTTATTATACTACCGGTCCGAGTAGTTGACTCAATGGTTAAACTAGTGACCCATTGACCTGATCTCTTTGTCGAGTTGATGTCAGGTCCAGTTCTGATAACTATGTATATATGAGTGTCGAGGCCAAGATGCAACCTACACACATGCTCTCTCTCTCTCTCTACCCTAACTCTTATTCTGTTGCATGGTATTAGAGCAATCTGGACCTAATCTGCCCTATTCCCTCTCCCCTTTACTGGTTGTGCTCATTGCTGCAGCTGATCAACTGATCAGCCACTGAGCAGAGTTTCTATGGACTCATGGGATCATGTAGTTTTGTATCATTCATTCATTGCCATCTTCATCATCATCATCCCTACTCACAGTGCGATCAAATGGTGGAAGTGTTATGTATTTCATGGTGATTGTGGTTTGATTTGTTGTGGTTTGGTGGCTTTTTGGTGCAATCGGAGCAGGGAATCGATCTCGTCATCCCCACAAATCAAACTTAGGGTTGATTTGAAAGGAGAACCCTAATTTTGTTACAGGGGAAAGCAGCATCTTATGGGTTTTAGTTAACCCTTACTTCCTGAATAAGATATCCTTGTTCTGATTTTGGATATCCTATTTTGATTTGGGTCGCTTCACGCAATTTGGATACTTGGATCCAGGTTCAAGTATGATCCAGGAAAAGAAGTCAGATTCAACGCGGTTCAGGTCAACACAAACTGATTTAAGTTGGATTTAGACCAGTCCAATCAAGTTTCATTATTCTTTAGTAGATCTGTCAATGAATCAAATTCAGACTGGATCTACACCGATGCTAAAGCCAAATCTGATAAAAAAATTCAAATTATGAAACCCATCCATTTATCCGACGGATTTGGTTTTTTATGTCCATGTCCGAATCCAATAACAATAGGAAATCCGATCCAACTCAATTAATGGCTCAATTTTAGTTTTATTTTGGCTTAATTTCATAACAAACTCAACAATCAATCAATACTTTTCACTAAAGTTAGGCACAATTTCATAAAAAAATACATTAATGTCATCCAAAAAAATGTACAAAAATAATAAATCAGGTTTGACATAAAGGATCCATGCCTCCCAGTTTGTCAAGCTAATGGTGTCAACCTTCCACAACAATCCAGCCTGGATGACAAGGTGAGAGAGAGAGAGAGATTGTGTGGAACGATGTCTTAGTAAACCCTAAATCAACATAAAGGGAGGTGAATAGGTCCTTTGTCAATTGATCAATAAATTCAAATTTTATCTTGACCTAAACTAACATTCCCCACAAAAGCATAAAATCATAGTATAAAAGTAAACAATCATGCAAGATAGACACATCCATTTTTTATGTGAAAAATCCCAACTGGAGCAAAAAATTATGGGACCAAGTCCAAGTCCAACCCCAACCCTATACTCTAGGAATTGGTAGACCCAAATACTTACAAATCCTCTAATCTCACTAGATGTAAACTACCCTATTGTCTCGTACGCCACCCAGCAAACTACTTACCATTTAAGTCACGATA
>CAUOFW020004794.1:0-29773 GCA_963454935.2 Ilex paraguariensis
GGGTCTCGCCCTTTCCACCTTGGGCGCCCCTCCCATGACGTCGCCTAGACGATGAGTCTCGACGCCTCTCACCAGGCACCCAACTCCTCAGCGCCCTCCTCATACTCATCTCAATGGAATGAGCCACTGCCACGGCAATTACCTCCCGAGACTATATATAGCTCGCCCTATGACTCTACTCTCGCGTAAGTCACCTAGTAAGCCACTGCTACAGCAGTCACCTCCCGAGACTATACGTAGCTCGGCCTATGACTTTGCTCTCACGCAAGTCACCTAGTAAGCCTCTATCACGGCACCCACATCCCGAGGCTATACATAGCTCGGTCTATGACTCTACTCTGGCGCAAGTCACCTAGTAACCTCTGTCATGACAACCATCTCCCCGAGACTATACGTAGCTCGGCTAATGACTCTGCTCTCGCGCAAGTAGTCATCTTGTATGCCTTTGCAACGGTAGCCATCACCCGAGTTATACGTAGCTCGGCCTCAAACTCTACTCTCGCACAAGTAGTCTCCTTACAAGCATTTTTTACGACAGCCATCCCCAAGACTATATGTAGCTCGGCCTCAGCTCATGCGTCCCTCCCAAAGGACGTCATAGCTCTGATGCAAACAACATACCCCTCTCTCTAGGTAATCATGTTAGATATTTTAATGTTGAGATAACATTGTCTTTGTCAGGCACACTGTTGAAGCTCAAGTCATCTGCAACCCGTGGGACTATGCTAGATTGACATTGAGCCACTACTAGAAGCATGAAAGCTATATGAAGCTACAATCCGCGTAAGAATCGTACCGGAGTCTCAACTCCTACAGCAGTATAAGGGCTAGTTCTGGTATACACAGGACTCACAGTTTGGGAAAAGAGAGGGGCACCGCCGAATCCTGCTCTCGGGAAGTAACCCGGTCATTGGAGCAGACCTCGGCTGAAAAGCATTGGGGGCATCATCCCGCTCCCGAGAAGCAACCCGATCATCGGAGCAGATCTCGACCGAAAAGCACTGGGGCGTCAGACCTCGTGAGGGAGGAGGAGAAGAAATCACCCTAAAAACACAAGAGTTTCCACCATCGCTCTGTCAACAAGGCACCTATTATTAGAGACAAGGTCAGTTAATGACCAAACACCAGAGAAGAGCTACCCATAGCAGGACTCAAGGTATCCCCCTAACACAGCAGTGCCCAAGACCTCCTGGCGTCGCCCAAGGCACCCTGCCAACATCTTGGCGTCGCGTAAGAAGTCTGCCCAACCTCGGGCGTCTCCCAATACACCTGCCCAGCTTCCTGACATTGCGTAAGGCGCCTTACCAACCTCTTGGCGTCACCCAACGCGCCTGCCAGCCTCTAGGTGGCGCCCATAGTAGTCTCCACCGTTGCCCAAAAAAAAAAAGGAGAAAAAGCAAAGGGTAGTGCCCAAGCAAGCCAAAGAAAAAAAAAGTGTGAGAAGGAGGCGGCGGCCAAGCCAAAGCAAAAAAGAAAAAAAAAAAGAAAAAACAAAAGGAAGAAGAGCAAGTGGAGGCGTCGCCTAGGAAGACCAAGAAGAAAAAAAAAAAGAAAAAAGAATGGGAAGCAAGGCGGTGCCCAGGCCAAAAAAAAGAGAAGGAAAAAAAAAGAAGAAAAAAGAATGGGAAGCAAGGCGACGCCCAGGCCAAGAGAGAGAGAAGAAAAAAAAAAGAAGAAAAAAGAATGGGAAGCAAAAAGGCGGCGCCCATGCCAAGAAAAAAAAGAAGAAAGAAAAAGAAAGAAGCCAAAAGGGCGACACCCAACTAGGTCAAGAAAAAAAAAATTCGATATCAAAAAATTCAATGAATTCCCGAGGATGAAAAGATATCGTGAGAAACAAGAAAAATTCCGACTCACCCAGATGAAGACGAGGCACATGCCCATCACCCCTTCCTTTCGCAAAGAGGTCAGAGGCTTAGGGCATGGGGGGCAAATGATGAGCCCGAATTTGACTGGGCCAAGCTCAATTGGAATAAACTAAGAAAGCCCAAAGAAGAGCTCAACTGAACTATGGTCGACCCATCAAGAGAAAATCCAAAAGGACATTAAAAGGCGGACGTCCAAGAGGCAGGCGTCCAAGAGGCCAATGCCCAAGAGGCCAACATCCAAGAGGCCAGCGCCCAAGAGGTCAGCACCCAAAGCACCAAGAGCCAACACCCAAGCACTTGGGGCGCCGCCCAAGGTTACCCTCTTGTCCTCCTACGTCCTTCTTCACTCCAATGCAAGTCCAAGTCCAACTCACTCCAATTCCAAGCTCAAGATCAGGATCTTCCTCCGACGGAATAGGAGCACGAGGAGAAAATATCGGGATACGCTCGGAGATCTAATCCTATCATAAGTGTACTTACCAAAATGTTAGAAGTCCTCTCCGTCATATCACCGTCTCACCACCTTACTAAACCTATATAATGTAAGTCCTCTCTACATAAAGGGCATGACCTCCTGATGATTTGGAGACCTCTACAAGATCCCTACACATGTTACACCTCCCTACACACATTGCTCTCTCTTCCTCACCATTGTAACTCTCTTGGTTATACTATTCATCAATAAAGATCTCCGATCACCGCTGCCATTCCCGAGAATGGAGTAGGTCACTTGGACTGAACCACTATAAATCTCTGTGTTGACTCATTATTTACTGTTTTTTCATTGATTGTCTATTTACTGCTCATTAATTGCACCCTTATATAATCTTGACTGTTGATCTTGTACGAGACCGATTTGTGTATCACCAAGTGGTGTTGTGGAGAAAAAGCGAGAACATACGATTCGCAGTCCTGTTAACTTGAGCAATTAAGCCCAACTTTGTATCTTAGATTCGACATACTCCATCTTTGATAGAAATCTCGTACCCTTCTCTTGCAGCTGTCCCACACTAAGCAAGTTGGTCTTTAAATCTGGAACAAAAAGGACATTTGAGATAGTGTGGGTGGAGAGTTCCTTGGTCTGAAGAGTAACCTTTCCTTTTCCCATAACAGATATTGTGGAGTTGTCACCAAACTTGACAATGTTGCGAAAAGATTCGTCTAGGTCGAAGAACGCCCTCTTATCTCCGCACATGTGGTTGTTGCAGCTAGTATCTAAATACCACATGTTTTGTTGAGTTTCTTCATTCACATGACACACCATCAAAAGAGACACCTCTTCTTCTTTTTCTGCAAAGTTAGATCTCTCTCCATTTTGCTTATTCAAATTAGTTCGACATTTTGACTGATAATGGCCATACCTATGACATCGGTAGCATTCAACATTGGACTTGTCTGCTGACTTTGGTCTATGAGTTGTTGAGTGGTGACCTCCTCGTCCTCTTCCTCTTCCTTGAAATTGATTCTCTTGGCTTTGATGGTGTTGTTGTTGGTTGCCACGATCATTGCTTCCTCTGCCTCTACCTCTGCCTCTGCCTCTGCCTCGTCCTCTATCTCCTTTTGGTGTCAAGTGATTTTCTATTGAGGCTTTCAATGCTTGCTCCTCTTTCTCCTATTGGTTGAATTTTTTGTTCATGAACTACGGGGAACTTTGCAGTTCATCAATTGAAAGTTCCTCAATGTCATTGGCTTCCTCGATAGAGCAGACAATAAAATTGAATTTTGGTGTCATGGATCGAAGAATCTTCTCAACGATAGTGACGTCCTCCGTCTTGTCACTGTGAATCCGCATCTAGTTAACAATTGCCATCGTTCGTGAAAAATAATCTGTAACCGACTCTCCCGATTTCATCTGTAGCGTTTCGAACTCTGAACGAAGTGCTTGAAGCTACTACCTCTTTGCTCTTGCTGATCCTTGATACTTCTTCTTCATGGAATCCCAAATATGCTTGGAGGTGTCCTTGCAAAGAATGGTTTCCAAGATTGAACGATCAATAGCTTGGAAAAGATAATTCTTTGCCTTGAGATCTTTTAGTCGTTACCCTTCTAGCTTTGTTTTTTGTGTATCAGACAATGTTGTTGTTGAGATTTAACTTCGATTTAAATCCACTAACAAACACACACAATCGAAGAACAAATCAAGAATATAAAGCAATAATAAACAAGAAAGAACAAGACACAGATTTTACGTGGTTCGACAATTTGCATACGTCCACAAAGCTGCAGGGATTTCACTATTGAGAGAGTTGGATTACGGAGAGCGGCTGTACCATCCACACAAAACCCTAATCACCAAAACAACAGGGTTTATATGTCCTACGCACTGGGCTGTATAACAGGCTCAAAAAATTTTCAATCGTGTTAAATCGGCCCAAGCCTTCGCTTCATGGACTAAGCCTCAGAAAATTTTTCATTAAAAACCACACAACATCATTTCGGGTCGGGTTATCATCCGGATCACATATACAAACTAGACTCCATAAAAAAAACCAACAGTTGTGCCAACTACTGGTTCTCTAAATCCATCAGAGACAACCTACCCATACTCCTTAGAACTTAGAAAATTCTCCATCAACATGCTCCAATTGTCATAATGACCATCAAAGTGAGGAATTGAAGGTTGAACAAAGTTGTCGGTGGCCATGAGAATTGCTAGCTGCTGCAATACTGAAGCTACTGCTTACTTTCTTTGTACTCTCACGACCCTCGTTTTTACAATTCTAACAACTCACTCTTACAACCTCAACATAATATACTCTCCATTTTATCTCTCTCAGGCTCTGATACCACTGTTGCAAACTGGAACTTGAAAACAAAAGACTGACTCAATTTTATTACTGCCAGACTTTTCATACGTTAACTAATAACATGCTTTGCTATAAATAGCTAATCACCAACGGCTAGCAACATGCTGCAACCACTAACTCCTAAAACAAATGCTACCAACCAAAGTAGGCCAATACAACAACAAAATAGAAACAGTAGAAACTCCCTGAAGACTAGAACCACTTCTTGACTTTTCCAACAATTTTCAGTACTTTTGCGTTGGTCTTTATTGTGAACTTCAGGTGTGTTCCAGTATTCAATCATTTAGCTTCAGGTATGTTAGCTAGAATAAATCGATATGAACAGATTTGTTCAGTATTTTCATTGATATAGATTAATCTTCATTGTTATTATTCTTGAGACCATTGATGGCACTGTAAAACAACTGGAGTTGTAATTATCATATACTTATCATGTACATAGACTCTATCGGAAATACAAGTTAAATACATTTTGATGCATTAACGTGATACGTTTTGAGTAGTTCTTCTTAGCAACATTTTTTTAATCAACGCTAATTTTTTTATTTTCTATTTTGATTTGATTTTGTGGATATTCTTGTACATTCGTGAAGATACACATGCATGTAGGCATGCATGCACAC
The DNA here is from genome assembly GCA_963454935.2 of Ilex paraguariensis. NCBI lineage: Eukaryota > Viridiplantae > Streptophyta > Magnoliopsida > Aquifoliales > Aquifoliaceae > Ilex > Ilex paraguariensis. The sequence continues at coordinate 5,299 of CAUOFW020004794.1, forward strand.
AAAATTGGCAATAAATAATTATTCAGTTGGAATGAACTTCCATATTCCCTATTTCAATTCAAACACTTCTTCCTTTATCTATCCGTCGCTTCGTCTATCATGTCTTTGCCCATCTTTCACACAATCACAAAGCAATTTATATTGATGTCGAAGGCCTCATATTAGAAAAGTTAGAATGCCCCTTCTCTTACTTAGATTAGCAAACAAAAGAGGACAATTCTTGTATGGAAGTATAAGGTTTATATGAATTTGTTTCTATAGTTATATTTAATTTTCTCTACTGGTTGACCAATTGCTAGTATTTTCTTGAAAGGTTTGAATTGGGGTCTTGAATATGTTGTGAATGTACTCTCCCAAGGTGAATCTGTTCTTTCTATTTAGATTTGTTTGAAACAGTATGTTCCATTAGAGCTCTCTTTCTATTTCTTTGTAATTTTATATTGAATGAGTCAATTCAAAATTGATAGTAGGTTGGATTTGATCTGAATTTTTTTAATTAGTCGGTGTGATGATCGAAAGTGTGCCAACTTTACAAGCCGAGGTCTTTATCTACCATTATGTGACATAATGTTAGACCTAGCAATCAGTATTCTTTTCAAGTGAAATCTATGATGATAATTTACTGTGAAGTCCAATGATTTTTTTTCAAGTGAAATCTACTGATGGTTGATCTTTAGATGGGTTTCAAGTATTGTGTGGGTTATATGTGTGTTTTCTTCCATTTTCATATTGAGTCAGATAATTTTTGGAGGTTTTCATGGATGTTTTAATTTTTGATTTACTGAGATTTTAATTCTGATGAACTGAGATGGGTTCTGACAGATAAGTTTGATTTGTTTTAGTCTTTGCAAAATATTTTTGGTTCAATATTTCATAATTTATATCATTTTTGTATATTGTCATTATGTTTTTTTCAGAAACAAACAATGAAAATCAACAGCGTAGTAATGCATACCATTCTTGACTTAACCTAAATTACACCTAACTAGCTTTGTACCTAATGGACCCCTTGCTTATATGTCGGTCTGTAATTTCGTGTAAAGTGGCACTTTGGCTCCATAGGATTTATTTTTTTCTTCTTTAAGTGTATGTGTAACAGTTTTACCTAAAATTACATGATTTCTGTTTGTTCATTTCTAATGGTCGAATTGTGCAGACTTTTCTTGAATGGAGAAATAAAGAAGAAGAAATAGAAGTTAGCATTTCTCCCTTTCAGGATGTGATGGTGTACTGTCAAGAGAAAAGGAACACTTTGAGCGTATTGCTTTATAGGTTACTAATCAACTGTTGTTAGTGTGATAAGTGCAGCCAAGAAGTTACAATTTCTCAAACTTGGGCTAATTTCTAATTTGGTTAAGATGGTTAAAAACTTGTTTTAGGGGTTGATTTGGCAAACTAGAGTGATTAAGAACTGTATTTTGTTGTTTGGAGTACGCAAAAATCTGCTTGTAACTTTAGTATTGATGTGAGTTGCTAGCTTAGCTTTGCATAATGGTGTTATTTGTGTGATGTTTGTCAAACAGTAGCATATATCACATAAAATATTCTGTCCAACTTCTTGTGAGCCGAAGAGGGGCCGGTGAGGGTGCTCTTTCATCCTTGGCTACTTTCTCCTCTACCATATTATAGCTCTGTCGTTATCTAGACATATTTATCTTTTTAGTAGGTTCATTTGTTCTCACTACAACAAAAATTATTTTTTGCGACGATTTTTTTCATCACAATAGCTTCATGTTAAATAGGTTCATTGTTTTTTTTTTTTCACGTGTTCATCACAATAGCTTCGTCGCAGAAAATATTTAGCGATGCAATTTAATTTAAAACGTCACTAAAATTTAAAAAAATGTCGCTAAAATCTATTCTACAAGGGTAAAATGTAAAAAAAAAATAATGTAATTAATTTTTCACGAAATCAAAAATCGTCGCAAATACTTTTTTTATAAATAAAAAAGTAAAAAATAATAATTTAATTAATTTTTTGCGAATAAAAAAAAAATCGTCGTAAATAATATTTTACCTAAATAAATAATAATTTAATTAATTTTTTGCAACTTAACAAAAATCTTCGCAAATAATTTTTCATAAATTAAAAATGTAAAAAATAATAATTTACTTATTTTTTCGCGACGTAAAAAAATCGTCGCAAATAATATTTTACATAAATAAAAATGTAAAAAATAATCATTTAATTAATTTTTGCGACCTAAAAAAATCATCACAAATAAGTTTTTATATAAATAAAAAATATAAAAAATAATTGAATAAATACATTTGCGACGTAAAAAAATCGTTGCGAAAAAGATTGGTTATATAATTTTTCGCGTCGATTTTGATTTCGTCCCAAAAAAAATAATTTTTTTTTAAAATAATTCTTAAAAAATAATATTTCAATAAAAATTTTCACCTGTATATCAATAATACATGTGTTCAATAAAAAACTAACACAATTAATACATTTCACATCTTTCTCATTAAACAACGTAAACAAACTAACATCAAATACCATACTAACAAAAACATAAAATATAATACACTTAATAAAATTTATACAAATCATCAAAATATCCAACAACATAATCTACATACAAATTTCCCAAAATATTTTAATACATAACCAAAACATAATTCGTAAGTCACTTTAATGTAGAAGTCTAGAATTCACCTGTTACAAAAAAAAAAAAAATACAACATGGGCGACTTTGATAGCTTCCTCTGCAGCAACAATATAAAAAGTAAGAATGCTTTGCTCATAAGGTTTTAGAATGGTTGGTCGGTTTAAGTAGATTCCCAAATTACTGCCATATCTTTTCAGGATTGCGACACATACGTACTGGTGCAGGTGCTCGCTCAAATAATGTGTCCACAACACCTCCCACAAACGCATTGTTTTTTCGTATTCAAATTCCCTGAAAAACACGAGGGAACTTAGTCATGAAACAAACCGATGAATTCAGAAGATAATATCAAAATATCACATTCTTTCTTGCAGAGCATACAGATAGCTCTTGTGGAAACTAAAAATAAGGGAAATTCAAATTCAAATGTTTTAGTATGATGCAGGTGTTTCAGGATGTTTCTTTTGTAGTTTGGGAATCAGAATTCAAACTTTTTCTATTTCCAGTTTGTTTCCGCAACGTTTCTGTCCCCGATAAGTTTCTATTTCCAAGATGACTCAAACTATGTACCAAAACCAGATTTTCACTGTATAGATCATACCCATGAATCACTGAAATAGAGAAGTGCTATATCATGCTGTAATCCTTGCAGGAGAAAGTTAGTTTCATATAAGTTGATTAGGGGCTGCTTGACAACTAATTCCCTGTTGAAAACTGGAAAAAATTCTGTGGTTTGCTGAATTAGAGCATCACATGCAACTACTCATCACTTAAGAAGTATAAAAATATTTATTTGGCAAGGTCTAACATACAAGACTGTGCAACCCAGACATTTCAGAATGAGTCTCAAACACACTCGATGCTGTTTAAAATTTAAGTTCTATAACTCCAGTGCTGCTATTAAAGAAGTACCAAAATTTCCAGTTTACCAAACAATTTTTTTGATGGGACAGTTTACCAAACAATGACTAAGGTTCATGACAAAATTATTTATTCATAAAAAACTGTATGGGCAAAAATGGGGAAGTAGGGGTAGGGGAGCAACCTGGTTTACATCCATATATAAAGATGCCAACTTACATTCACAGTTCAAGAGAGAAAGGGGACACAAATGACCTTTAATATTAATGATAATCTATCAAACTGCCAAAATGAGAAGCAAAATAAAAAAAAGAATGCAGTAGAAAAAAGATTGTATGCATTCATCAACACAACCATATTTTCAGGAGAACTCATAATTTTTATATAAATCATACATCAGCCAAAAGAGTGAATCAGCACATCATGAGTTATAGATACTAATATTCAGGATGTAATTTAATAGCCTTCTCAAGGTTTGCAATCAAACCCATTCCTTGTTCAGACTTTCACAAATGAAACTTTTTTGAACAAGTGTCACAAGGGCCCCATAGCTTCTGTAACACAAGATTAAAGTTTCATAACTCATGCCGACTTGTGTGACCAATGCATCACAACTATGATGGAAAAACAGCTGAACTCAAGTAATAGGGACAAGGCTTACTTGGGTTCGGAGATTAGCAAGTGGACATAAAAGAGAGAAAAATCCTAATGATCAAACACATGGACCTAAGAATTAGATTTGTTCATTTTTGTTTTGAACTGAACGAATGAATGAGTTTATCATTTTTTGTAATCTAAGTACATGCTATTCCTTTAAAATATTACATAAAAATTGACAGAAAGAGAACAAGGAACTTACCAGTTGCGAAAACACTTCAAGCACAATGAATGGCTGCAATTAGGCAACACAACCTTTGTATTAATTTCCATGCAAATTCCGCATTCGTTTTCTATCTCCCAATCAGTTATAGAAAGTTTTCCCTTGTCCACATCATCATTTCTTGTGTACCTGTGCAAGCATGTCTCTTTCTGCTTCCTATCTTCCAAATCAATAATCCCGGTTTGAAGTTGCAACAAAGAGGGAATATTATAGCTGTTCATAAAGAGTCAACTTGTAAGAACATAAATAGTGTAATGCTAAAAATAATACACAATTCGCAATTTAAACCAATCACTTAGAGCAAAAAAATTTAACCGTAGAGCTTCAACATTGTCATTTACACAGATCCCACTCACCATAAAAGTCTCTAATGCTTGCTTTCCTTTCATATACAGACATCGTGGTTTTACCATTGGTGTATGTCTGCATCATTCCACAATTCGCCGCATGCCAACAAGAAAGTTATATATGAATTATATTATTGTTGAAAGGAAGGGTTTATTGTGGTTCAACAAATACTAAGGATAAGGAAAAATAAAGGGATGAAAATATCTTTGGTGAAAAGGGCAGATATAAGTACTATTGAAAAGGGCAGATAGTTCACCTTCATCAGACACATCAGAGGTTCATTTTATCCCATTTTCACAATTTAGAAGATCATAAATAAGTATAATTTACAAGCACTGTAACTAATGTGACACAATACCATCCTGTTTTTCATCTTCAAGCACAAGAAGCTTAATATCCGTTTCAGTTCACTATCATGATCCAGATGGTATACTGGGATTGGTAGTTCAATATATCCAAAATGACCTGAAATGAGAAATAGAGAAGAACTTCAGCCGTATTTTTGTGATTGCATAATAAAAGTAAGATAATTGCTCACTGTCCACCAAAAAGCAAACCAATGCAGCACTCAGAAGCAGACCAGAACATACAGAAATCACAGACCAACTGCCGAAATAGACAATATCTATGCATTTCAGTACCTGACTCTTTATTACAGACAACATCCTCTGAATTCTCAACAGGCAATTGCCTGATCAATGGAAAACCCTTCTCAGCAGATTGCATCATCACAGATGCTGCATCTAAACAGAAAACTCTGCCTTGACCATCTCTGGTATCCACCTTGTTCCTGCACAAATTTCAGAAACAGCAGGGATTTTTTGATGCAACACCAGTCTGCCTGATCTGGCAGACACCACCTTCCCTCACTTTGCAGAAAACCCTGATGCTCTGTACATCCTGCATTCACCTCAAGCTCTAGCTCTTGGATCACTAATTGAAATTCTTTTCAACCTAGCAGAAGGTATATTAGACTGATCCTGAAGTAAAAGTAATCTTCCAGTCAAAGGCAGAATGCCACTGACTAAATGAGACTTTATGTGTGTGTATGCGTGTGTGAGTGAGAGAGAATGAGACTCACGTTGGAGATGGCTGTGATGTTAAGATCCACAGTCGCTAAGACGAAGAGACAGAGGCGCAGAGGACTCCAGGAGGCAGAGCCGAAGACGAAGAGGTAGAGATGGGAACTCACATTGGAGATGACTGTCGTTAACGAGGAGGAGAGGCGCAAACGAAGAGGTAGAGATAGGAACTCACGTTGGAGATGACTGTCGTTAATGAGGAGGAGAGGCGCAGACGAAGATGCAAAGGCTAAGATGATTTAGGGCAAAGGCAGCCTGTTGATCAATTCCCGCTATTTTATTTGCGGGAAAACTAAAATTGCATGTTAATAACTAAAATTTATCAATTCTCGCCATCATTTTATCTAATTGAATTTAAATGTTAATTTGATAATTTAAATGTTAATTTGACGAATTGAGTGTCCATTGAATGAAATTGAAAGTTTATTTTATTAATTTAATGTTAGCTAGCTAAATCTGAATGTTAATTTGATAATTTAAATGTTAATTTAACGAATTGAGTTTTCATTGAATGAAATTGAATTGATTAATTTAATGTTAATTAGTTGAATTTGAATGTTAATTTAGTGAATTAAATACTTATTAGAAAAAATTGACTGTTAATTAGCAGATGTTGGGTGTTATTTTGGTGTTAACTCGATTAATTGAATATTAATTTGATAAATTGAATGTTAATTTGATAAATTAAATTTTAGTTGGATGAAATTACATGTTAATTTGATAAAATTGTATCTCAATTTGATAAAACTGAATGTTAATTTAACGAATTGAGTATTCATTGAATGAAATTGAAAGTTTATTTTATTAAATTAATGTTAATTAGTTGAATCTGAATGTTAATTTGATAATTTGAATGTTAATTTAACGAATTGAGTGTTTATTGAATGAAATTGAAAGTTTATTTTATTAATTTTGAATGTTAATTTGATAATTTGAATATTAATTTTTGACGAATTGAGTGTTCATTGAATGAAATTGAAAGTTTATTTGATTAATTTAATGTTAATTAGTTGAATTTGAATGTTAATTTAGTGAATTAAATGTTTATTAGAAAAAATTGAATGTTAATTAGAAGATGTTGAGTGTTAATTTGGTGTTAATTTGATTAATTGAATATTAATTCGATGAATTGAATGTTAATTTGATATATTCAATTTTAATTGGATGAAATTACATGCTAATTTGGTATTGATTTGATGAAGTTACATGTTAATTTTGATGAAATTGTATGTCAATTTGATAAATCTGAATGTTAATTTGACAATTTGAATATTAATTTGATGAATTGAGTGTTCATTGAATAAATTTTTATTTATGTAAAAATTTATCGGCGACGTTTATACAAAAATATCGCGAAAACTTAATTAAATTATTATTTTTTAAAATTTTTAATTTACGTAAAAATTTATCAGCGACGTTTTAATATAACCGTTGCGAAAACTTAATGAAATTATTTTTTAACAATTTTTTTATTTATGTAAAAATTTATGGGCGACGTTCCACAAAATGTTGTGAATAATCAATTAAATTATTTTTTTAAATCTTTTGTTAGCGTAAAAAGTTTATTTGCCATGGTTAGCAAAAACGTCGCAAAAAAATCAATTCAATTGTTTTATTTTTAAATATTTTTATTTCCAAAAAAGATTATTTGTGACGTTTTCAAAAACGTCGCAAAAAAGATTATTTGTGACGTTTTCAAAAACGTCGCAAAAAATCAATTTAATTGTTTTATTGTTCAATCTTTAATCCACGTAAATATTTATTGGCAACATTGCAAAAAATAAATTGAATTGTTTTTTTCTTTAATTTGTTATTCACGAAAAAAGATTATTGGCAACATTTTCTAAAAACGTCGCGGAAAATCAATTAAATTATTTTTTTTAAATCCTTTGTTCATGAAAAAAGTTTATTTGCCAAATCAATTAAATTGTTTTTTAAATCTTTTATTCATAAAAAAGTTTATTTGCGACGTTTTCATAAAACGTCGCGGAAAATCAATTAAATTGTTTTTTCTCCAATTTTTTATTCACAAAAAAGATTATTGGTGACGTTTTTTAATAACGTCGCAAAAAGTAAATTAAATTTTTTTATTTTAAAATCTTTTATTCATGAAAAAGTTTTTTGGCAACGTTTATAAAAAAGGTCGCAAAAAAATAATTAAATTATTTGTTTAAAATCATTTATTCATGAAAAAAGTTTATTAGCTACGTTTTCTAAAAACATCACAGAAAATCAATTAAATTATTTTTTTCTTCAATTTGTTATTCACAAAAAAGATTATTGGTGACGTTTAAAAAATATGTCGCAAAAAATTAATTAAATTATTTTTTTTAAATCCTTTATTCATGGCAAAAGTTGCCAAAAAAATTGTTTTTTTTAAATCTTTTATTCATGAAAAAAGTTTATGGGCAACGTCGTGTGAAAACGTCGCGGAAAATCAATTAAATTTAAATCTTTTTTAAATCTTTTATTCACGAAAAAAATTTATTTGCGACGTTTAATTAAAATGTCGCAAAAAATTAATTAACCAATTCCCGTCATTTCTTCCTCCAAAAGTCAATTAAGAGAAAAATGCCTTTTTTGCGACGTTTTCTAAAAATCATCGCAAAAAAAATAAACAAAATTAAAATTTGCAACAACATTATTTAATCGTCACTAATAGTTAATTTTTGGCGACGAATTAGAAATCATCGCAAAAAAAACGTCGCAAAAAATACTTTTTGTTGTAATGTCTAATCATAATTTATCACACAATGAGTATTTCATTTCTGCATATTGGTCCCATGGGTGCAGAAGGATACAACGTGAATATACCATGAAAATGATTACGTTTATGTGTTTCATGTGGTGTTTTGTAAAGGTACATCTTAATCTTTTTAAATTTTAATACAAAGGAACATTTGTTTTTTATTTATTTTGGTCACTTGTTGATTAAGTCTCTAGGAGAGCTAATCCCCTTGTGAAATGAAGAATTTAGCCATATCTCCAATGTGACCTCAATTGACGAAGTGTTGCAACATTTAGTTTCTAATAAAAAGAGAGAGCCTCCGTCCTTTGTTTTTTTCTCTTTATTTCATTATTATGTCTATGACAGTTTGCTTCATTATAAATTTATTTTTTATTCCGACTGTCATTTGTTTCCGTCTCTTTGTGTGCGTGGTGGATTTTGCAATAAATGTGAGATTTTTATTATTTCTCTTTTTGCAGAAAATCTCAAAATTTTTGGTGCTTTTGTTGTACTTTAAAGCGGGCCAATAGGTAAGGATCTTCTTGATGTCACCAATGATGTAGTCATCTGTGGTGCTGGGAGCAAAGTTGATGCGCGCACAGTAATCTCCTTTGAATAGGTATGCCTCATCAGTCCTGTGCGAAGCAAATGCGGCATCAATTCCACTTTCAAAGATGGTGTTTTTCAAACTAGGAAAGCCACTGATTGATGAGATAGATGGCGATGAGGTGGGAATCATAATCATAGTTTATAAGAGCACGCTGATCGCCTTTGAAGAGGTAAGCTTCATATTTTTTAGTTGACTCAAACGCGGCGTCTACGCCGCTTTCAAACACCTTCTTTGTGAAGAAAGGGAACATTGTAGCGATGGTCGTTGGGCCTTTAATTATCTTGTTATTTGCAATGTGTGGTGCATAGTTAATCTGTGCACAGAGATTCTCAGAGAAAATGAATGCTTGATCCTTATGATGAGACCCAAAAGCACAATCTATTCCACGCTCTGCAAACGCTGTGCCCCTGAGGGATGGATACCTAGCGCCAATAAGAAGCGGTCCAAACAATACCTTGTCGTCTATTGTATCTGGAACATAGTTCACTAGCACATACTTGTTCTGCATGAATAGATAGACTTCATTTAAATGAGACGAACGAAATGCAGCATCTATGTATGACATTTTCTTCTCTCACTTGTACAATTAATTTAAAAGTGATATAAATCATTATGCTCATTAGTAATGATCACCAAAAAAATCCAAATGTTGTTTCTGATCATGACCAACTCAGACATGGTTAGTGTAAGACACAAATAATAAGGTACTTGCACTGCATATGTTTTATTAGAATTAATCTTTCATATTACATGGATATCATAAAAGCTAAACAAACATAATTGCAAATCCATCTATAGATTTTTAGAAATTAGTAGTCAGTACAAAGAAAACCTTAACACATGCTAAGAGAATGTTCTCAGAAAGTCCCTATTGATAATTAAGAACATAAACTAATACCATAATCTCAAAAAACGTAAGCATATTACAACCCTTTTTCTTTTTAACACAATAATATACTCTTGTTCACTGGAATTTGCATGTCACCATATATATATATACAGACTGCACCTAGTGTTTGGTCAAATAATATACCAAAACCATGCTATGATCTTGCATGAAATAACCAACATGATACAACTTCAACGCAGAGTCACCAACACAAGAGATTAAAACTAATATCAACAAGAGACAATAACATAAAACTACATCACCTTAATCGAAATAAAATCCAACAAACTTTGATAGATGATCGATGAGGAAATCTGAGGGACTAGGGGGTATATATAGTAGTTAAGCTTTAGCCAAACATCAACAAGAGACACTAACATAAAACTACATCACCTTAATTGAAATAAAACCCAACAAACTTTGATAGATGGTCGATGAGGAAATCTGAGGGACTAGGGGGTATATATAGTAGTTAAGCCTTAACCAATATTGCTAGCTTAAGGTGCAGAAAAGTCTACAAAAGAGGTCTACATTTTTCTTCATGCATAATAAGTCCAAAACTGGTCCACCACAATCTCATCACTTGAGGTATATGTAACATATTTCACATCACATATGGTTCACAGCTGGAAGATTTGTTCTCTCTTATCTCCAAAGAGAATGAATTCTTTACGGTGAGCCAGTAAATAATTTCTTTAAAATTTGACAGTTACACAACTACATAAATCAATGTTAAGAAATCTCAATAAGTCTATGTAACTATTAAAATTTGATTGAATGTCTGTAAATAATTATTTATAGGCATGCCGGTAAGGAATTCTCATCTCCAAAATGAATTTGTTGAACATTTATGCCTTGGTTTTGTCCAAATTTTTTTTTTCGACTTAACCTGGCTTTGTTATGGGATTGACATAGGCCTCATTATTGGTTGGGACTTAAGGTTATTAAGAAATGTCAATTCATTTTCAAAAAAATATAAATATCGATACGAAACTACTTTCGGTACCGTAATCTTACTCCACAATGAAGGGTAACATGCAACCCATCCGAATAAAAGGTTTTTTTTTTTTGCTTGTAATTCGAATAGGTCATTAAGAAATGTCCATATCGTATTGAATATAAGAGCAATCAAGGCACCTATTTTTCTCTATTTATTTTCTTTCCACTCTTCCAATCAATCTATAATAGTAATAAATTAAATTAACCAAACATAAACACCACATTAATGAGGGTAGTTCTATGATACTGAAGTACAAAAATATAATATTTTTATAGTCAATTATAAATTTCTCGTAGTAGGTTATAATTTCATTTTTCTAAAATACTAGTACAACAAAATAAATTTAAATATTATTATTTTTATAAAAAATATGAATTATGTATAATTAAATTAAATAATAAATTAAGTGTTGAATAATTAATTTTAACTATTGAGTTATTTTATAAGTTTTTGAGTACCTATTTTTTTTTTCTTTAGGTATTTCTTCGATCCTTTTAGACATTTGCACATCTAATTATATTATATAATTATTAATTTTTATTTTATTAAATAGATTGATTAGATGATTTATAATATTATTATATTATTTTATACCAAAAAAATAAAATATATCACATATTGGACCATAGAATTCAACATAATAAATTCATATATATAATAATTTAACCGTGGAATTCAACTTAGTAACTATATGTGTATAATAATTTAACATCTATAGAAATAGATAATTGTATGTAACTATAATAGTAATAAATAAGTTCAAAATAATTTAGAAATCCTTACAAAAAATTCCAAAATAAATTGAAAGTCAAATAGATGTAAAAAACATAAATTAGAAGAAATTATATATATAATTGACTTTATAATAATTAGAGATAAAATAAGAAATAAAAAAAAATTCTCAAATACTGACATTTTTAAAAATTATAAATAATTTTATTTTTAAAAACTATAATTTTTATAATCAGTCATAATATTTTAAGATTTATCATATTTTTCCAGTTATAACTTATATCACAACATGTTATAATTCCACCTTAAAAATTTATAAATTTCAGTCGGTAAACTTGGTTCACAAATGTGCAACACGTGAGAGGGTGGGGTCAACAATGGACAGGGGTTATTAAGAAGTGTCCACAACAAGCTCAGCTAAAATCAACGTCCACGTCGCATTGATTAATATTATTTGAATCTAAAAATTTAATTAAATTTATTGATATAATGTGATTTTAGTAGAACCATTAGATCAACATCAAGTTTCAATGTTTGATGAGTCGTACAGTTAATCTAAAGGTCATAGTGAATTAGGTCAGTAAATTATATCTTAATAGCATTACTCTTAAAATAAAACTCAACTAAAATCAACCTCAGCTAAAATCAACGTACAATTATATTATTTATTAGAATAAAAATAAAAAATAAAACAAAGGGCTAAGTCATTCATGAAAGAAAATGAATTTAATAACCAAAATTTATGTTTTATTATATCATTTATTGAAATAAGATCAAAAATAAATATCTAATTTTTTCTTAAAAAATCATAATTAGCATACTATTATATTGTCTATTAGAATAAAACTAAAAAATCAAATAAGTGATCAAACTGTAATTGATATAATATCTTCTAATTTTAATTGGGATAGTTTGGTAGTTTAATTTGATCATTTAAACGACCAAATTAAATTTCAATAGATAGTATAATTATATACCAATTATGATTTTTTAATAAAAAAATAGATTTTTATTTTTGATTGTATTTCATAAATGATACAATATAATATAAATTTTAGTTATAAAATTTCAAATATTTGATATTATATCTTTGATTAGAGTATTTTTGGTTCAAATATAACATTTTAAATTTGATGGGTTTTAGTATTGTACGTCGATAAACTTCAATGGGTCTGGATGTAATTTGCTAACGGATAAACAAAGGAACATTGACGGCAGATATCTAGGTGTTAAACGTATATAAACTTCAAGGGATCTGTATATAATATTTTAAATTTTAAAAGTCTAAGTTATTAAGTAACAAACATGATGGAGTCTGAATATTTTAAGATCCATTATAAATTTCTTTTAATAGGTTATAAATTTATATTTATAAAGTACTAGTAATACACAATGTATATTACACGTAAATAAATCTAAATAATATTATTTTTATAAAAAAATATGAATTATATGTATAATTAAATTAAATAATAAATTACGTGTCAAATAATTAATTCAAATTTTAATTATTGATTTATTCTATAAATTTTTGACTACCTAATTTTTTTTTCATTTATTTAGGTATCTCTCCGACCTTTTTAGGCAATTGCATATCTAATTATATTATATAATTATTAATTTTTATTTTATTAAATAGATTGATTAGTTCGTTTATAATATTATTATATTATTATATACCAAAAACATAAAATATAACACACATTGGACATTGAAATTCAACCTAATAACTGCATGTGTATTATAATTTAATTGTAGAATTTAACTTAGTAACTACTTGTGTACAATAATTTAACATATTTTAGATATAGATAATTTTATATAACTATACTACTAATAAATGAGTTCAAAAGAATTTAAAAGTCCATATAAATTAGATGAAAGTATATATGAGTGGTTATAATTGAATTTATTATAATAATTATAGATAAAATAAGAAATAAAAAAAATAATTCAGATGCTGACATTTATAAATGGTTTAAATAATTTTATTTTTAAAAATCATAATTTTTATAATTAATTATAATATTTTAATATTTATCATACTTTTATAATTACTTATATCACAACATGTTATAATTCCACCTTAAAAATTTATAAATTTCGGTATGTAAACTTGGCCCACAGATGTGCAACAGGTGAGAGGGTTGGGTAAAAAATGGGTCATTAATGGTATGTCATTAATAAATGTCCACAACAACCTTAGTTAAAATCAACGTCCACGTGGCATAGAAGAAGACCCATCAATTCAGCTACTCTTGAGGTAATGTCTCAAAGTTCCCCCTTTTTTTTTTGTAAAGTGAAATCACACCGTCTTAATTGATATTATTAGCGGTGCTTGTAAAATTATTATTAAACGGATTGAAAGTATGCGATGCCAAATCTTGCAGCCCATGTGAAAGGGTTGTGTCCACGTTCGACAAGGTCATTAAGAAATGAGATTAAAGTCCCTATGGTATTGAAGACTCATGACTTCCCTCATAAACAATTCAATAACACCCCTGGGTGGATTGATAAAAATAAAATTAATTATATATAAATGAGTTCTTATTACTACAATGTGAGTAACTTACCAAAAAAAAAAATTAATAAAAAAATATCAAAGATTACATAAATCTGACAAGGCAATGCCACTTTGATGAAATAATGACTTAAAACGGCTTCTATTGTTTTTAGGTAACACAACTTTCCTTAACAATGAGTTTGAATGATTTTTCAATATCTTTCTCTTTGTCTCTCTCTCTAGGCTAAGATAAACGGATTCCATGTTTTTGGAAAAAAAAAAAAGAACTTTTATCTTATGTACATATATTTACGAATAAGTTTACGTTGAATTTTATTTGCAAGACTATGTAAGTTAGCATAAACATGAGCTATGATGTGGTATCTGATTCAAATAAATTCCATCACTTTACTATGCAATCGGATAAAGTTGTTTACAACTGCTTAAATGTTGGTGTGGTTTTTTATGAGAAGTTGGGTCCGGATGGACAAATCAACAATACTTAACAACTATTTTCTTGAATGATTGTTGGATCTATCGCTATAATAAAGGGAGAGGGAGGAATTTGACGCATACAACTTATAATATTGCTTAATTAATTACTGATAACTCTCTATGACATACCTCTTCGTAACTCTTCTAATCTCACTCTCTTACAATTGTACATATAAAGTAATCGTGTACAAAACACATTAGCAATTATAAAAAAAAAAAATTCCCATTCGTATGTAATTGCAATTAGTACTCTTACTTTCGGCGAAAACTGCAATTAGTCCATAGCATATCCTTTGATCCTTAATAGTTATGATGTTATTTTTCAATCAATTTAGCATTACCCCTTCCTTCGTCAAGCACAGCACTTATAAACTATCACAGATTCTGCTGTTACACCCCAAAGCTTGGAGCATTGCTAGAATTGCTTCTTCCTCATTAACCAAGACTTAGGGATGTAAATGGCTCATGATATATCGTGTCTTCCATTTAAATTATTTAAATTGTATTGTAACAAAGTCTCTTCAATTCAACTTCGATCCGTTTATAATTGTGTGTAAACAGATTTATGTCAAAACGTCCTATATTGTATAGATTGTATTTGGTTAGGTTGAAATCAATTTATTTTCTTACATGTCTAACAAGTTCACCCACTAACTAGGCCTAGCCAAGGCCATCGGAATTATTTTCTACTATAATGTTCATGAAACATCAAACTCAAAATCAATCTGGTGGAACACCCAATAAAAAATGGATTTTTTTTAAGGCTGGTATACCATAAGACACTTATTTATAAAAAAACTCCTCGAAAAAAATATTTTGAAAAGAAGTCCATCTAATAGTGAAAAAGAGTGGTATAACCTTGTATACACTCTTTGATGATGACGATGATATGGCACTAATGAAAGCATTTTATGAGCATCAAGGGGATGATCTCCTTTCAAAATTTAAACTTCAAAGAGAGCATTCACCCACCCCTCCCCAGCCCAAAAAAAGATAGATATTTAGGCAATTATTCAAAATTCAAAAAATCCTCTCCACCAATTACATCATATCAAAAAAGAAGGTATTGTAGAAACCTGTTTATATTCTACAACGATAAAGATACGGTTTCAAAAACACAGTGTAACAACATATTAGACACTATTCTATGTTATGCTGTGACAAATAATGTGCATGTAAATTGTCTGACTGTTACACAAATTAAATGTTATGCTTGACACAGTGTAACATCCCAATGTGATATAAAAATAATGAGTTGGTTGTGCCAAACACTGCTTGTCACTCTATAACAAATACTATGTCACAGTGTAACAAATCCGTTGAGACGTCTATGCAATAATACTCATAACAATATGTGAATAAGATTTCCTAAATGGAACGACAAAAATCACAATGATAATAGATGATTGATATTGCTGACTGATGAAATAATCGGTAATGACTTAGATAGAAAACTAGACGTTGAATATGAAGAAGAAGATATACGTTCAAAGTTTAAATGTCATCGTCAATTAAAATAGGAATCTGTTGATATAATAAAATCAAATCTCACAAATAAGATAACTGCATAAAAACATTGTCATTGAATGATGGAAAAGGGTATTTAAGTAAAGGAAATATTTAAAACAAAGTCAATGTGTATCTAGATGAAAGATATTTACAATTAGGAGTACTTACCTACAATAGAGTTTTCGCAGTATTTTGCCACAAATAAGTAGTTTATATAGTACTTATCCACAATTTTTTGATAAAAAATTATCCCAACACTTGCTTGTTAGGCACATAAGTCGGTTTTTTCAGATTGTTTTTTGACAACTTCACAAGTGGCATAAATTAATTGAGAACATACACTATTTTATGTTGCATATGGCAATAAACAACTGTATTGACTTCTATATTTTATATTTCATCTTTTTTGAATCTCTAGTTGTAAATTTAAACATCTTAAGTTCAAATTTTGACAACCTTTTGAGAGCAGACCATTAGAAATTTAACACTCATAAATACCATTATCTCGGCATGAATGATTTACCTTTGACAAAATTGAGGAGAGAATTAATGTATACAGATACAAACAATCCTGATTGTTAAACCTCAAAAAAAAAAAAAAAGCTGAATTAGAATTTCCAATTTGAACATGCACTACACGGTACTATCATATGGTGCTTGGTGAGCACTAAATATTTTCCCGTTTGTACATCACTTGCTTATGTTGTTTTCACTTCAAAATGGCATTCTTTTAATAAAATTGTTCTTCTAAGATTTACAAAAAAAAAAAAAGTATTATAAATTTTTATCTATGGCAAAAGCATTGTAAAATCCGATTGATGCTTGATTTGATATCTATGAGATCATCGTTGTTAGGAAATGAAAAAGAACTTGAAATCTTACCCCGGCCAGCCTGAGTTGCGACGTCCTTTTTTTCTTCTCTCTTGGCTTAGTGGCTTGCCATTTTCCACCATAAAATCTCAACTGCACTTCTACTTCTGCTATCTGTATTCAATTTGAAGACCTCGACCTTCCTACTCGTGTGAATTTAAGGAGAAAAAAATATTAAATGGAGAATGGCCCTATTCGATCACCTCCTTGAAAGAGACTCTAAGGTCAAAAAAATTATTAAGAAATGTCCACAAGAACCTTTAAGATCCCAAAAAAATAGTCTATATGTGGAGAACGAGTGGCCAAAATTTTGATGTTTTATTTGAACGGGGTCATTTTCATTTAGATTTTATTTTATTTCTTAACTTAATTAGTAAATTATTTTATTGTTATTTTTAGTTTACTTAGGATGTTACTTTATTTGGTTTCCTAATTTATTTAGGATTCTAATTTCTTAGTTGCTTTAGGGTTTTTACTACCATTTAAAGACTTGTAAGCCTTAGGGCAAAATAGTTTTTTGATGGATTAATAATATTGAGAGTTTTCTCTTTTCTTCTCAATTATTCTGATATTCATAGGAATCAATAAGTTTTTTAAAGCTTTTAAAATTGGTATTCTCCGTGAATCAACAGGCCAATAGTAGGAATTTGAAATCTTGGTGGACTTTTTTTTCCCCTTTCATTAATATTATTCTTTTGTTTTTACCCGCTTCCTTGCATCAGTTGATAAAAGCGCTTGCGATCTTTCCTACACCATGTCACTTGGGAAAAATCTTGGTGGTCGGAACACATCTGTTAACAACATGACAATATATGGTGAGGTAACTCGATTAGAATAAGCGGTTAGTGCGTTGACCATTCAGGTCCACAAATTCATGGATGTTTATCAATGTGCCAACCATATCCCGTCTCATTTTGTGAGCAATAAGTTACCTAGTGTCAAACAGGTTTCCCCAATCGTTTCCTTATTTGGGGAAAAATCGATCCTGCTTAGTTTCTTATAGAGTATCAGAAATCAACGATACACGTGGATGGAAGACCGAGAAGAGGTCATTACAACAATAAAGTTGTTGCTGCATTGATCCTAGAAGAGATTCAAATTTTTGATAAGTAACCGAATAAGGTATTTTTTTGATGCCTATTCATCTTCTCCACAATCAGAAATTGATTGGGATTTACCCCCAATTTTAGATAACTATCCAGAGGATGACTTATGTTGTACTTTATTATATAGATACGAAGTATATCTTTCACAAATTATGGAAGGACTAATTCGCTCATTCACTGTCCCAAAAGTTTATTTTTTTTTTTTTATTTTCTTGTTAGAGAGAAACGGTAAGCAATACATCCCATGAGTTTGATTCTAGGAAATGTTATAGTTTGTGGACATGTTTGTCACTGATTATTGGAGTCAAAGCTGTGCAATTAAATATTATGGCATCTTTTATCATAATTGGTCCCCTAATTTACAACGTGGCATATGTATCCTTCTTCGATCAACAAAATATTTGAAAAATAATGTTATTAAGACTTAATTTAAAATTTTAATGTATTATCATTATTAAAATAATAGTTAATTCCAACATTAAATGCATTGGAACAGTGACAATACATTAGTCTTCGAATTAAGTATAAAATATTATCATTGATATTAAAGCTGATAAGAGCATTTGATGTGGCCAAAAGCGGGAGAATTGGGTTAATGTCTCGCTCTATGTTTTCTTCAACCAATGCTTGCTACCAAGTTTTCGACACCAATTTTAAAAATAAAAAAAAGAAGGGTTAATTATAAAAGGTCCCTTTTAATTTTGGATAGTTTGCAACTCACTCTTCCAAGTTTTAATTTCAACAAATAGCCCCCTTTAAGTTTAAATATTTTGTAATCAACTCTAATAATTATTTTTAGATTATAAAAATTGAAAATAGTTAGACATTTCAAATTACACATGTAAATATTCAACCAAAAGAATATCAATAATTATATTTGGATCTAATTTGCTCATATATTTATTGACTTAATTTGTTGTAACTATTAAATTAACATAAAATTTTAATTTTTGATGAGCCGTATGGTCAATCTAAAGATTATAATGAATTATGTCGATCAATAAATTAAATTTAAATAACATGACTCAATAGATAAAGGGAATCACACAACTTTTCATTAGGTGGCTATTATATCAAATGCATAGTAGTTATTAAATTATGTAGGATACATTTTCTAACTTGTGATTTTTTTTTTTAATTTGACCGTGATGTCACATAACAGTCATAACATAACACATTATAATAGTAATGCACACTATTCAAATAAAACTCAAAAAATTATAATTCAAATATATATCTTTTTTTGGATGAACGAGTCTCATCGAGTTTTTTAGTGGAATTCAGTCATCTAACATTTATGATATATTTTTAAGTTACAATATTTGGATTCTATTTATGTTGTGTAGCATTTTTATATTATAATATTTGCTTCATATTTTAGGACGTGTTGAACGTGAAATTCAGTAGGGCAGGTCATATCTTTCATGGCATACTTGAGTTGGTCTTGCACTTCTCTCACCAGCTTCACTCCTTCCTGCAACAGTGCTGCTCCTCTGGCAGCTTTTTGGGTAATGTTCTCGAACTCAAGATTTGAATCATCGTGACCTTCGAGAATCTTGAATAGATATGCGGAATCAGATATCTCTAGACCAGCCTCAAACGTTGAATCCATTCTTGTCAGTTGGCTCAGGCGATTGCAAAGAATAGACCTCAAATCCCGGAGAGGTCCACTTGTTGTGTGACGTTCCAACAATCTGCTACTCCGACCAATGACCAAGTCCCTAAAATCGTGATCGGTTATATCATCTGTAGAAAAATTAAGACGAAAAAGTTAACACAAGTCAAAAAGTGTAAACTGACGGAGAAAACTAAAACCAAACTATGTTTATGGACCGAAAAAGGTTTGTCTAAAACTAAATTAATAGATAAACTTAAATATCTATTCAAATATTTTTAAAAAAATTCTTATTATTCCAAAGTTTTATTTTTGTTTAATTTTTTCTATCAAAATATTTTATAAAATATTAAAACTTGTTTCTTACAAAATTTATTAATATTAACCAAAAGCAAAGACAAGAATACCAACTTCTTTAAATGGTAGATTCGTGAGTTTTTTTACATAGAGAAGAAAAAAACGATAAAAAGAGAAAAAAAAACAGAGAGTAAAAAGTTACTCTCAAACAATTGAGGTAAGTATAAATGGTGTGATCAACGACAATGACAATGACAACGACATCGACAACGACTTTGAAGAGAAAGGTAAGAGAGATAATAACTTTTTCGGTGGTTGTAGTCTTTTGGATTTATATAAGATAAAAGGTTGTGGTTGAAAATGTGATATAGGATTTAATTCAATTTGGGTGCAAAATAATTTTTGTTTTTATTTAATATAAATTTGGATCTAAAGTTAGAAAAAAAAATTATGTCATTTTAACTCAAATTTAAATTTAAATTCAAATTTATGTCAGAGTTGGAAATGATCCAAAAAATAAAAAAAAACTAACAGAACAGAGGCTAGCTAATATAGCTTCTGCCAGCAAAGACCTGGCGGCGAACTTGTGAAGGGGAAAAGAACAGCAGATGGGGGGGGACTCGAATTGATCCCAGCAGGGACTTCCCCATCACTTATTCTCTGCCTTTTGTTGTTGTCGTTGTTGTTGACGGCGTTGGAAAAATCATTGCGGAAACCATCTCTCCCTCTCTTGAGTGGATTGTTTGCGGAAAAATCATTGCGGAAACCATCTCTCCCTCTCTTGAGTGGATTGTTTGCGGAAAATCATTGCGGAAACCAGCAGGTTCAGATGGGATCGTTGAATATTCGGGGCCACTTGTTGTCTGCCTTTTGTTGGACGAATTGATCCCAGCAGTTTCAGATGGGTTCGTTGAATATTCGCTATCACTTGTTTTCTGCTTTTTTTGGAAAAATCATTGCGGAACTCACCATCATCTCCCTTGAGTGGATCGTTCGCCGGACAGTTGTCGTTGATCTGAAAGGTGTAGGTGAAGTATAGGCTAAAGAGAAGGAAGCACAACATAAAAATGCCTCTCCTTAACCTCATGGTGATTGGTATTTTGTATCAAGGGGAATCGAATAGGTCTGGCCCTATTTATGCAAGTATAATATGGTAGCTTTTTAGGCTTTGTGTTTGTGATCCAAAGTTTAGGGATTTATATATAAAGAACCACAAAAAGCAGCTATAGTTATTACATGTTGCTCCAAAATCTATTGTTATCGATAAAAGAGTTTAATTGAGCAATTGTTAGTGACTAGTTCAATTGTCTTATTTCAAAACTTTTTTAGATGAAATTTAAAATAGTAATCACACAAAATCACGAATTAATAAAAGAGAATCTCTTTATTTATCCAATCGAAAGGTTTTCAGTTATAAAAAATTGAATAAATAGCATTGATTATAACAATAATTACTTCTTAAAAACTAACTTAACACTACTCATCAAAATGTCTTAATCATGGGTCTTTCAGGGGTCTGAATGAGTCATTCAACTTCCTTATTTTCTACTTTTATAACTACTATATTCAATTATTTGATTTATAATTTTCAGACAGTTATTCCCCCTTCAAATAAAGGTGTGTCTAACCATCTACTCTTTTTTCTCAGATTTTACCATGTAACTTATTCTTTAATACACCCAATTTGTCAGGCGTTCGTGCATCGAACATTTTCATAATTTTACATCTTTGGTCCAAATCATATCTTATCCTTTTTGTTAACCTTTTGTCAAATATGTGGGTGTCATTAACTCTTTCCAACAAAATCTGTTGATCGATCCATTTTTCGTTATTTTGTATACATATTTGCTAAATATTTAATAACCACATTATTACTCATTCTTTCCACATAATCATGTCATGAGAAAAGTTGACAACACTTTGTTGATTAAAAGTCAGTTAAGATCTGATAGTAGTTCACAAATTGAAAAGCGAAAGACTCACGAGAATCAATGTTTTCACGTCTATATCTATATCCATTTCTATATTTTACTAATAAAAGGCATATTGAGAAAAACTTTAATTACCTATTTTAACCCTAATCACTTACATATGGCCTATTATATCCCATTTTCTCTTTCAAGCATCATCTTTTCATATTCCATATTTATTCACAGTATATGGGTATTTTAATGGTATTCCGTTTAACAACTTTCCCTCTTCAATGAAGGTATAACTGCATTTTTTTGTGGGTTCTTAAGAATCTCTCAGTTTAACAACTTCTCTTCTACCATCATTCATGGAGAATAATTGTGGTAGTTTGGGGTTATTTAGCAGTCTCTCCATTTAATAATGGCTCTAGAATTTTGGAGGAGTATTAATAGACTGAGTACGGAAGTCATGGGTCTCACTTGAAAAACCTTCACCACATACACTTTCCCACGCCGAACTCTCAGTTGATTCCAAGTTCAATTTTAGAGCCCATAAAGAATCAACTAGAGACACCCATTTGACATATTCCATAAAGCATTGGAAGTTAAATTGTTGGAAGGGTTGGAAAAGGGTAAGCTACGGGTGGAGTTTGGCGAGAGCTGTTCGATTGAGGTCGGGGTTATAAGTATGGCTTTTCAAGGAGGATAGTTTGAGATGGTTTGCAGAATGTACGTACTTTGGTAGACATATATATATCCCATTCACATTAATATAAAAAGATGCTGAACCTTTTTTTTACTGTTTAAAGTGTAAGAGTTGCTAAATTTGTTCAAAAAACTCTTGTTTTGCAGTTAATTGTTAAGAACAAGATTATGCTTGTTGTTACCCTTATATTGTACCCAATGAATTCGTTCTCTTAAGTGTTAATTTCTGTAATGTATTCCTTCTAACTTCATTTTTGCACTTAATTTTACGGATATTAACCACTCGAGCACGGTGATTGCTACATCCACTGCATGAGCTTTAAGCTAACAACCTTTGTAATCTCTATTTTGTAATATAAAACCATTGCAAGCAGTATGCCTGAGGCTGTACCACTAATTATTTTGATGGGTTTCCATTTGAGGACCGTCGGATAGTCAATATGATGGCCTAATTATCCAATACTAAAGGAGATCTCGCTCCGATTATTTATATGTGCTTGGCAGACAATCATACTAATTTTAAGCATTGGTTCCTTACATATTTTGATGTGTCCTTTTAATCATGGGTTAGGAGCAAGAAGACATTATGCTTCTACATTTTGGACCTCATTGTAGAAACTTCGGACCTCTGGGACTATCTTGTTTATCGATTGGGGTTGTTTCGAGCCTTAATTTTTCTTGAAATGGTTTATTTTATCGACACAAAATAGAATAAAAATGTATGTTGACACTATTTTTTTATGATAATGTAGTTTGATGGAAAACAAGCTTATGTGTTTTGTGTCCTCAACCCAGTGAATTCCGAGTGATCTGCACCTTTTCAAATATATCCAATATTTTTACATCTATGCATCATTATTTATTCGTATTAATTTTTTGCGTCATGATAATCATATGATTATAATTATTATATTAATTAAATAATTTATTTGTCTTTTTCTGGGACATTTGTGACCCAACTGTGTCATTTACTATATTATTCTACTCATGAAGTAGAACACGAACTCACGAAAATTTATTTAAAATAATGAGTGGATCAACAATCAATAAAGTTATTAAAAAATGTTATTTCATTTTCAAAAAAAAACATAAATATCGATACGATACTAATTTCGGTCCGGTAGTGTTACTCCATAACAAAGGATAACATGCAACCTATACGAATAAATAGTTTTTTTTTTCGCCTGTAATTCGAATAGGTTATCAAGAAATGTCCATGTCGTATTGAATGAAAGAGCAATCAAGGCACCTATTTTTTTTCTCTCTATTTTCTTTCCACTCTACCAATCAATCCATAACATATGTCCATAACTACTTTTAAAATCGGCAAAGAACTACGTTGTCAAATTAGATGTTATATCAAAAATTATAATTTTATTTTTTTTAAATTTAATTTATAATTCAAAGAATCATGATCGATTATAAAAAAATAAATTATAATTGCTCGTGTATTCCTCCAATAATATTATTTTAGGTAGCACAATAGATTCTTGAAAATCAATGCCTACCTCGTATATTAAATAATACCCACAAATTGAGATCATATTTCAAACGTAAGCATACATCATAGATTGATTAAGCACCACAAAAATGAGGGTAGTTCTATGATACTGAAGTACAAAAAGATAATATTTTTATAATCAATTATAAGTTTCTATTATTTTTATAACAAATATGAATTATATGTATAAATTAAATTAAATAATAAATTAGGTGTTGA